>BLKR01017546.1:2500-10859 GCA_011170035.1 Teleogryllus occipitalis
ATAATTTTAAGAGATTCTTAAAACCATGCAACAACGTTTTTTCCCCATGTCTGTTCAAGATGAAAGCGGAGTGAGAGAGCAAACGTGCGAGGAGCGAGAACGAACTCAACGACGCGTAAAGGGCACCGGCAGCGGCGGAGCGGCACCGGTTCTGAGGTGCACTCCCAGACACCGACTCCATCTTCCGTTCCTCTCCGTTCTCCTTAATTACTCGCCGCTACCGCACAGTTAAGCGACACCGCTGCCGCCACAGCGCCGCACCACACCGCCGCAGGGTGCCCCTGCGATTCTGCCCCGGCACGTGACGTCACGTGGCGGGCGAGCGGGAGAAAGGGCGCGCGCGCCCGGCTTTTCCACGGCCAAGGGCCCCTTCCTCACCGCTTCCGCTCCTCCCGAGTTCCGCCCTCTCCCCGTGGCCGCTGCCTTCCATCAACTGATGTCACTGCCGTACCTCTGACCGGTGGTCCTGGGGATCGAGTCCCCACAGTATCAGGATTTTCAACAGTAGCACAACATAGCTAGGTCGAGTTCGGTCGCTGCGTGGAGGACTAGTGGCTGGCTGCTCTGATCGGTAGTTTTCCGTGGTTTCGCCGATCAGTACCAGACGAATGCCGGAGTACCCTACCAAACGGGCCATGGACTGCGCACGATCTTTCCTTCCCATTATTTATGCTATCCTCCCCCTTGCACACACTTACATGCACTACACTACCACATATGCCGGGAGACCGGTCGTGAGCTTACTGCTTGTCCCGGTTGGAACGGTGCCCCGCTGGTGGGAGATACCTGGCACGGAAACCCCCCTAGACAACGGTAGATCAGCGCCGGATCCCTTCATCCAGCAGGGCAAGATCACCGCCACCTCACGAGCAACAAGCATGTACTACATTTACGGGACAAATGAGCTTAGCTGTTGACGCACCCGGAATCACTAGTAATCACCAATCAATCGCTGTCATCCTCGCTCTGACGTCCCCGCAGACAACACGCCGCCCCGCCATGCAGTATCCCTCGCCTCCGTTCCCCACAACCGACCCCAACCCCCGCCGCCCACCGCCCCGCCCTCGCCATCGCCACCGAAACCACCATTACCACCACCACCATTACCACCATTACCACTACTACCATTACCACCACCACCATTACCACTACTACCATTACCACCACCACCATTACCACTACTACCATTACCACCACCACCATTACCACTACTACCATTACCACCACCACCATTACCACCATTACCACTACTACCACCACCACCATTACCACCATTCGTCCTCGTGCATTTCACAGCGCAAATCGCATTCAGCTCTTGCAACCTCCATGCACGCCAATTAATTCAGCGGCACTCAGTCCGAGCGCATTAGAAAGGAACGTTCATATGAGAAGTAATCAAGAGCCCTCGTTCAATGTTAATGTAGGCTTTATTAAACATGTATGTCCTATTTCCCAGGTTACAGTCCATAAAACGGTATGGAGGTTGCGTTACCAGCCCATTTCGCAAAAGAAACTAAAATGATTCACACCGATTTACTCAAAAGAAAAATTAAAAATTTACATAATTGTTTTCTTAAGGGAATTGTGTATTATGTTCACAATGACGAAAAATACGCACGTGCTGTGGTAGCTAAATATCTTGTTTCATTTATCCAGTAACTGTAATTCAGTTCTCAATATTTCCATGCGAAATGCATTTAAAATAAAGTATAATTAGCTAGAACATTCATGTTTGAATTTTACCACTATTTCTTCACGTGAAACTTATTAAAATAAATAATAGCCGGCTTAAGAATTTCGCGTTTCACGTTCTGCATTCTTTCCGATGCTGCCACAACTGTACTCCTGGATTATTCTCATTGAGTACGTAATATCACTGGTTATTCCAATAACTTCGTGAAGTCCCTAGTTAACGCCGATACTAGGAATTTACGTCATCGTTTTTACCTCTACCTAACAAGCACGACCTCGCAATAAGGATATTCTCAAACATTTTGCAACACACACAATCATCAACGGTGAGACCATTAGTTGGTTGTCTTTTGTCCAGCATTGGGAACAGTTATACGTCGATGAGTTCATGAGTGCGGATACAGAGTTTCCGAATGCGTCAACCACTTTGGTCATTAGTTCCGTGAGAGAAGTGCACGTTACATCCAGGGCGGTGGTTGCATTCATTCCCCGATGGAACATGAGCTCCAGAGATCTACAAGCCGAGTTGCGGAGGTTCCCACCCTCCATGTATCTCCCCCAGCGATTCACCGTCCTCATCCGGAAGCTGCAAGAACTCGACTGGTCAGTCGATGATCGGTAGCGTGTAAGTAAAGGGTAAAGACACGACAAAGAAGAGAAAGGAAAAGTCCTAGTGTTCGAGACCCGAGGCATTGCAGTGAACAATAAATGCCCTCAGCCACCTAAGCTGATGTGGTCTGTTTATTTGTGTACTGCACCGGCATTCGTCTGGTAATGATCAGTGAAGTCACGGAAAACTACCGATCAGAGCAACCGGCCGCTGAAAATGTCCCTCAGACAATTGGCTAAATTGCATGTAAAACCACCTTGTCGAAAATCCGCCGCTGTCCGGATCAGAACACTGAGACCTGCCGGTCGAAGACGCAACAGCGGGAGCGGACGTTTTCAGTGAGCCATATCAGCCCATCTCCTTGGTAACGAGGCCTCGCACTTCTTGCGAGGAGGGAAGTACTCCAGTCTCCGCTCGCAAGAAGGACACGCACACCCCTGACGACCGCTACACGAAACAAAAAAAGCGACGGCAGGTAGTCATGCCATTGTTCAATGCACGCGCAACGAGCAAACCGAAATGGGGCAGTAGGAGACGGAGTGAGTGCCCGTTGCAAACAGCGACCAGGGACGTCGGAAGTTTAAGTCTGAGAGGGAGTCTGATTTTTCTCTTGAAAGCAGAGGGAGTCCCTTCTTAAGACATAGAAGACCTGAAAGACGGGAAAATGCCTGAAACCCTCAAATAATAAGAAAATAAAAATAATACAATAATTATTAATATACAATTATAAAATTCTCCTTTTGATTGACCAAACGAATTGTAAGTTCCACATACAGGGTTTGGTTTTCTGTAAAATCTGTGATTTTCTCGTAGTATTTTAATAGAGACAATCCAATTTACGGATAAAAACTAATGGCCAATAAAAAAGAGCTAGCGGCACCATTTGCATTAACCGCAAAGGTGATTTTACAAACAGAACCGGTAGATATGACTTTGGAAGGAGGGTGAGTGAGTGGATGGAGTGAATGAATGTCATCGGGGAGGATTAGAAGGAATACCAGCATTAAGAAAAGCAGAGCATGAAAAACGGAGCTCGACGTTTACAAGTGAAAAATCTAATGAACGTTAAGAATCGACTAATGTGCTATTCTGCGACCATTTATTTTTGTTTTAAAGGATGGTAGCAGCAACTTTCCAATTAGCTATTTGTTTAATACGGTATACTCCTTCCTTTTTGGAGCACAAAGCCAAAGCATGGTGCTGTGCCAACAAGAAAAAGAGGTTCTGGGAGTAGTGCTGCAGGGTTTCAGTAATGCAGAGGGGACTGGACCTGCAGTCAGACGCACGACGAAGTCGACATTGGGGCCGGAAGCAGCGACTGCGCCGGGCTCGACCGGAAGCGAGTCGGCCACGGAGCTCCAGACGCACGAGGGTCAAGTTTCTGCCGCGGCCAACACACGTCGAGAGAGATGGGCACACAAATGTATTTTCGACTGAATGAAAGCTGATGACAGACAATTCTCCAGGCATACCCTTCTTTGAATAAATCGCTTCGCAAGCGTAAACGTCGCGTCGGTAACCACGTGTTACGACCCTTAATCGTACTAGGTACTATATTTGAAGATTTTTGTAGTAAGTAAATTATTCATACTGTACTTAATTAGATGAAAGAGTATTGATAGTTGTATTGTATAGATGTATTGATTGCCATTAGTAGGTATTTTAAATATTGTTCTGTTTGATATCGCTTCATTTATTTTATTACTATTCCATCCGTATCATAAACGATCAACGCAAATCGTGAACTAAACGTAATGAATGATGAACAAGAACTTCTCCCGCATCCTCAATAGGTTTAGGGCTGTATTTCCGTGCGTTCGAAACGAAGGAACGACCCTTGCAGTTGGAACGGCTCCAAGCATCCTGGCGCGCCGAGCCCGGAGGCAGGCAATAGGGCAACAAGGGAAGAGAAGGCTGCAGAGGGAGAGATGCTGGAAGGGGAGGGGGAGGAGAGGACGCCACCCATGCCACCAGACGGCGCGCACATGGCGCGACGCGAACCCGCACGGGCGCCCTCCATCCATCTGGCGCGCTTTAGTCGCCGAGAAACCGGGTGACAAGCCACAGACAACGCCTGTTACTAATATTCAAATTTCGCTAATGAAGTCCTCCTTTTCCTTACTTTCAAATTCGTGGCTTAATCGGCAGACAAATTATATGATATTCGGTTTAAAGTTGACCTATCTAAAGATAAATTATGAAGGAATTAAAATAAATGAGCCTTAGTATCGACATTTACTGAAAACTGAAATATGGATTTTTGTTTAAAAATAGTTCCTTACTACAGTATTTGAAATCCTGAATAGTTTAAAAAATGTCACGAGTGACCACATTTTATATAATAAAAGTAAAATTGTCGTTACTTATGGAATGATGAGTGAACAAGCAACCGAGTCAATTCGTCGGCCGCTGTTTACTCCTTTTCGTTCTCTCCTTTCCTTGGCACAGCGATGATTCTCCTTTCCTCCCACTGAATCTATGATTAATGGTAGGAGATATCATGAGTGATTAGTGATAACGAGGGGTGAATGGTCTGACTTGTACAAATGGAATGATGGTTCAGATGGAAAAGCAGATAGACGAGGTATATTGAAAAGCGTAACACACTTAGTCTTACGCGAGTCTCCAACACGCAGTCTTAAACTTCGCAAAATGAACGAACATCCAAGCCCGTGTTCCAACGACATCGACACTTAGGATAGCAATTCGAGAGTAATCTATCTATTTTACAATATAAAACAACACGATTTGTAAACTCCACAGATAAATCACGAACCTTTCATGTGAATCTCCAGTTGAAGAAAAATTATAACTCTACCTTCACCTTCGACTGTTAACTGAAATTCGTTGTATTTAAAGTTTTATCACACAACTGAATCAAATTGCGGTGAAAAAGAATTTGGAAGGATTTGAATGACAAAGAAGATTAATAACGTTTTAATACCAGAATGTATTAGAATGCTCTTCACAAAAACTGGATATATATTTCTATTAATCATCGAACTGAACACAAATTTATGTCGCTAACAAAACACAGAACGTTCTTGAACAGTTTTGCAGAACGATGGCACCGCCAACCCGCGAAAGCAGACAGAAGCTGAGCCGACGCAAAGACGCCAGAAATTGTACACCGGAAGCGAACCCCTCAACGCCGCCGAGGAAAGCCGGCCTTCTGCTGAAGGAATGCGCAGCGCAGCTCCACAGCTCGCTGGGTCTCAGCGGCCAGCAGAACTCTCCCACCGGCGAACGAAGCGTCTTTTAGGAATTACGAACTTCCAATGCGCGCAGAAATAGAAAGAAAACCATGAAGCCTCCGGCTGTCAGAGAGGCGTCTATGTTTTCGCTAGAAGTCGAGGAAAAAAAAAGAATGAGTTTCTATTTTGACAGAAGAATGCAAATATTTGATCGAGTTATTCTGCCTATTCTCATTATGCGCGTACCGACTGAATTCTCATATTCGATGCGTCACTGCTTACAACAGCTTATGCCACGCGACAGTCAGGCTCCACGAAAGAGGCTACCCCTCATTAAAAAATTGTAAGTCACATTTTGCGTTATGGAGCAGCAACTTTTTTTGTATATTCTACGTCTATAGAAAATATATTTAATTCTATTGTTATTTTTTGTTGATTATGACTTTTGTAATTTGGGGTATCCCGCCCACTAAGTCTTTCAAGGAAAATACGAACTGAGCGGGGGGGGGGGAGACGAAAAATGCATTCAGTCTTTTAAACATGAAATGAAAGAATTGCTGCAAAGTTATAAAGGCATTTTTTAAAATTATTATTATTAATTATTATTATTATATCTTTATCTTTTCATTAGTATCGTCACCACGTCAAATTTCTTACAATCCCTACGAGATATGAAATTCGGATAGGGAGAATCTTTGTACTAAATTATAGTATCAATTACTATTTGAACTTTAGTGGAAATTGCTCTTAAAGCAAGTTCTGATTTGAAATAGAATTCTTGAATTATATTTTGATGGTATTCCAATCATGAATCTATCTTTCACTCCGCATCTAATAGAGCTGTAAGTATGTGAGAGCAAACACGTCACGCCCCTCATCGCCCTCCTAACTCATAAAAATTTCATCTGCAAGAAACATCCATTATCACAGCTGCTGTACGGCAGCAACATGTATATTAAGCTCTCATTTACAATTTCAAAACAGTCACGCCCAAATTTGAAGAGTAATTTATTATATTAGTACGTGTGATAGATCATTGTAATTATATTTCAGAGGGCAGTTAAACATATTTTTCAATTCGCTCACTTTCTAAGAGTATTATAGCCACACCCTCAGTAAACTGGTTGCGCACATAACCTGGCCTCCATTTCAATTACACTGGGGCAAAGAACTGATAATATACCCTAATGGAGTATTTAATTTCATTTAAGGCTGACCCGGCAATTTGCATTTTGGTATGATGATTTGAGTAATTTAGCTATGTCGATATTACAAGTTTCCTTTCCTACGTATTTTTTCTAAGTACGGCATGAATGCAACTCAAAATAATTATTTTGAGTCGAATAATTATTTCAGATACCTCCACATATCAGGACAGATAGTGTATTGCACGTAGGTAGTGAAAGAGTACATCTCTGTCAATCTTTCTTCTGTCTCGTTACTGTGGTCTACTTCGCAATATGACTCAATGTGATTTTGACTTAAATGTTTAATTTGCGAACAAATTGATGAAGGTACACAAATAATATTTCAATAGCAATCCGGAAAGTTCTTGCATAAACTGAAATACAGACATAAGGGGAAGTTAATAAGGAAATCGAAAGGAGGAAACATACATAATGATGAAATAATGTTTATGTAATGAGAAAAAGACAGAATCAAGGCAAGAAAAAAGAAAATTAATATAAAAATTCAGTATAGTAGGTGAAAATATGTAGGTTAATTCATCTATATCAATTTTTATATAAGAAACGAACGGCAATATAAGCAATTGAGGACGTGTCATGTGTTCCGAAAATGGAGCAAGTTCCAAACCCTGAATCTTTTCTCACAGTTCTGCAAGTGAAATCTCCTGTTCAAAATTCCAATCACGACTCTCTTGAAAAGATAACACCATCTGCAGATCCATCTCAACTTCAAATCGTCACATCACGCGTGAAAATAAATTACGCCGGTATGAATCCGTAACCACAATGAACCAGCTATTTCGTCCTTCCGAATATTTCAGATCAACTGATTAGATGAACGACCCGACGCCGAGGGCCACTGAAATGAATCAGAAGTTGGCCTCCCGAATCCACCGCAAAAAACGAGGAGCATTGTATCCGCAAGCCAGGTGCCGGGCGACCGGTTCCCAGTAGCTACCACGTCCTCCCGCGCGCCGATCGCCTCCTTTGTGCCGCGCCGCGCGCTAAATGATCGGTGACGACACACGCGCGGGTGATCGAGGACGCTCCCAGTAGCACCGGCCGCGCCCCGGCCGCCCCGCCCCGCCCACCCGCTCACCACCGGACACGTCGCGCAGGTGAGCAACGCGGCTCTCTCCGATGAGCCTACGCCCGCCCACGTAGTGCCACGCAAAAAGGTGTGCCGAATTCCATCTTGGAGATGCTACCCACAGATGCCACATTAAAAAACAACAGATGTAGGGTTCGAGCCCCGACGGTAGCAGGACTTTCGACAGCTAGGTCAAGTTCAGCCGATATCTGGAGGAGAATTCTAGCGGTCGGTTGCTCTGACCGGTAGTATTCCGTGGTTTCTCCGATCAATACTAGGCGAATGCAAGAGCAGTATCCTATCAAACGGGCCACGGACCGCGCGCGCGCGCGCGCGATCTTTCCTTCCTCTTCCTTGTCTTATCCTCACCCCGTACTGACATTTACACTCACATGCACTGCAGTACCACACCAGTCGAGAGCTTGGAGCTTGTCCCGGCTGCAGCAGTGGGGGCTGGTGGGAGATCCCGAGTTAAGAAGAACCCCGCAAGTCGACGTGGGTCGGTGGATCCCGCCAGCCAGCGGGGAAGATCACCGCCACCTCCCGTGATAAAACATATATTGACGCGCCCGGAATCACTAATCAA
>BLKR01017547.1:0-10855 GCA_011170035.1 Teleogryllus occipitalis
ATATATATTCCGGGCACAGACATCGGTCCATAGAAATTTACCTTTTCATGATTTGATACGATCAAACTGCCAATCCATGCATCTGTGCCGGCAGTGTGGTGAATGGCATTTAGTGAAGAACAGAATAAGAAACGTAACTTCGCAAAAAAACGCTTGAAATTCTCAGCAAGTTGCGACGGTTTCAGAAGATTGCAATTAAAATCGCTCATCAATATTGTTTTCATACTGCTTGCGCAAGATACTATCGCGCTTTCCATAACCTCAATATCTCCTTCCTTCGGTGAACAATACGCTACCGCTGAGGCGCATTTTGCCCAAAATTGAGCCTTCAATGAAGAGATATTCGTTTCTCTGATTAACTTCATCTGTTAAAGATAGTATAGTTGTGAGATCACCTCGAATGTAAATACAGACACCTCCACCCTGTGATGCGCCTTTTGGATTCAGGTCGGTACTTAGAAAACGGTAACCAGAAATTGAAACAAGTGAGGTGTTGCCGATCCGGTGACCGAGATTGCTAAGGCAGTAGTATCGTAGCAATCTCGGCCCGAAGGGTCGCGGGTTTGAGTCCCGCCTCGAACATGGTTGAATTTGAGTTAGTCATTTCACCCCTTTTCATCACCATATCGTTTCATCTTCACAGTGACCGTAACGTTAACACTAATTGTGGTCGCTAATGACCTAGATATTGATGCGACCTTAAATAACCGCCCCCCCAAAGAAAGTGAAGTGTTAATCGACGTTTGCGATATCGCGTTTCGCTAATAAGGAGAGCATGGAAATGGTGTTGTGAAACGAACACTCTTCATGGAGATGACAATACGGAGTCTGTGCATGAATGTGACCTACACAAAACGACAGCGAAGGGAAATACAAAACGTAACTATCAGGACTGTTGGCATCTAGTATCGTTTTTGTGTCTGGTTCCGTTTCAAGCGAATGAGGTTAATTCATGCTAGCCGTTGGTGATGTCACGTAGGAAGGCAGATGCATTTCTTTCTTTATGGTGACGTTATGTCTTGAGAAGGGGATGTTAAGAAAGACTGGAAAGAAGGAAAAGAAGGAAATTGTATTAGAAATGCCAAGAATGAGTTTGACTGTGGTGAGAAGAGGTTGGGGGTGTAGGGGGTTCATTGCAGTTCGATGTTTGCACGCGGTCGCGGCTACTTCCTGTTTTTAGAATAATATTCCATATCCGCACGTCCTTTATTCTGTCCACACCTTCTTTAGTTCGAAACGAGAAATATTCGTAGTTTCATTCACCTCTAGAATATCCTCTTCAATGAGTAGATTAAGTTAGCTTAGATTTTTAACTAGCCTAAGCCTGAGAAACCACATCTGTAAAGTGCTTGTACTAAACGATGAAATACATTTGAAACAAATAAATATGTTTATAAAAAATCTTTCCCGTTCCCGTCGTGTTGTGAACGACTACCTGAGATGTCCGTCTTTCATCTTTCTTTGCGTTCCCGTACGCGTTGCCATTTCCGTTCCCGCTCGCGGGCTATTGTGAATCAGCTTCGACCACCTGCTGGAAAACTACCTGCGCCTAAGCTCGGAGACTCCAGAACAGTGTTCACTCGGCGAGGGACATTCACAGACTGAATTCATAGTACTATACCACCATATAGATGAACAGGAGAAAAAATAATATCAGAAGTTATTTATTCAGAAAGTAAAATAAGTCTATATCTCATTCGAAAATTAGCCGTTTTTAATAAAGTATCACATTTGCAGAGAAGAACACAATCGAAATACAACAACAATTTTGAAAGGCGAAAACGGAAAGATTTCAACGTATATATTTGAAGTAGTGAACGTGTTATAGATTCAGTATATTTTTATCTTTGATTCTTGCATACTATCTTGGTGCCTTACCTTTCGTTTTACGTTAAAATCTATGAGGTCGGTATCCAGATTAGATGATATAAATTAAATCTTTGGTATAGCTAGTCAACATTTATTTTCCGATATCAGATTACGAAAATGTAATTAGGCTTGGAAAATTATGCAATTAATTTTTAAACTTTTATTCAGCCAAATCTAATCGGCGGGATGTTAACATTTCATATCAATTAGTACTTAAAACGTTCACCGTATAGTACAGATATTTCCATATTTTTATTGGAGTATTTTCTTACTTTTCCCTTTATTTATTTATTTTATGACAGCTGAAGAACCCTACGTTGCATGGGGTAATTTTACGAAACATCAGTAGCTTTTTTTTGTAGGTCATGTGTACAAAATATAATTAAAGCTAGAATATAACTCTAGGTTTGTATAAACAAACAAATGTACCTCTTGATGTATGATAAAACAATAATTAGAAAAAAGTGGCAGAAGTTATTCCTGAGAAAACACTAGCTTTTAGTGAAATCGACTCATCAGATCCAGAATTTACCGCGGACAAAGCCAATAAAAACAATTAATTTGAATTATTACTTAAATAAGCATATGAGTTTATCAAAGGTAATTATTTTGAAATCACAGACCCTCCAATTTTATTTGTACAGAAGACACTTTTGACTGGTTTCTTCTTCATCTGTTTTGCATATACATACGAGTATTTAAACGTATACGGGGCGTGGGTGGCGGGGAAGGGCGGGGGTGGCGTAAGACGGGTTTCGAGGCGTGAGTGGCGTGGGGTGGCGTGAGGTGGCGTGGCGTGGGTTGGCGGAGCGTGACGTGGGTTGGCATGGCGTGCCGGTGCGTGAGTTCGCGTGACGTGGGTTGGCGTGGCGTGCCGGGGCGTGGATGGGCGTGGCGTGGGTTGGTGGGGCGAGGCGTGGGTGGCGGGGCAGAGCGGGTCGTGGCGGCAGGTGGGTGGTAAGGCGTTGAAGTCGTAGCGTGGTGTGGCTTGGCGTGGTTTCGCGAGGCTTGGTGTGGCGCTCCGGGGCGTGGGTGGCGTGGCTTGGCGTGGCGTAGGTGCGAGGTGTGGAGCGTGGCGGGCCGTGGCGGGTGGCAAGGCGAGGCGTGGCTGGCGTGGGGTGGCGGAGCGTGGCATGGCGGCACGTCGGTGGCGAGGCGTGGGTGGCGTGGCGGGAGCTGGTATGCCGGGGAGTGGCGGGAAGGGAGGGGGCGCGGCAGGGCGCCGCTTTGGGCTGCTCCGGCGCCCGCCCCGTGCGTCGCCTCTCGGGGCCTCTCCGCTCCCACGGGCCCCGGCGCCGCGCCGCGCGCTCTTAGCCGCCTCAAAAGCCATCTCTCCGCAGATAGCTGCGGCCCCGCGCCGGGGCTTTCCCTCCAAAAAATTCAATTCAAATCCAATTTGTAGGCTTTTCCGGAACAATGACGGAAGCCTAAATGGGTCAAAACCAATTTCAAACCGTTACTGCGGGGTGACGGCGGCGCGGCAGAGGAGGCGGAGGGACGCCGGGAAGCTGCAGAGGGGGGGGGGAGGAGCGAGAGCGAGCAACGGGAGGCAGAAGCTAAATGGCGACGGTGACAGTATTTGGCTGCGATGAGGACAGCGGTGGCGGTAACTGTGACAACTTCAACATAAAAGATGCGAAGAAAGGCAGTCACTGAGGCGACGGTGAACGTGATGACGTTGAGAGTGTTCAGTGTTGTCTGTAATAGAAGTACCCCTGACATATGTTGATACTAGCTTGGTCAATTACAAGCGATTACAACGATGTGGAATGACATGAACGATCGTAGTAACTGTTTCATAAGACAGCTTTACTAAATAAAGCAATGCTTCTCAAGCGAAAGGAAAGACAAACGGGGAGTTATCTTGAGACCAAAACTTTGTCAAAATACCTTCTTATTACAATTTGTAACGGAGCTTATTGTTAGATTTTAAGACTTAATAATAGGAATCATCTTAATTGTGGAAGTATTTTAGAAGATTATTTTTCGTTTTTGGGCTCCGATTCCTATTTTAAGTATTCTTCCTGATTTTGGCCTACTTTTTCCATTTTCTGTCATTAATTTTCTTTGTCCCGTGGCACCGATCTCGATCGACCTGTAAATTTTTTTATGTGTCTGAATAACGTGTGTGTGTCAACAAGTATAATATTCAGATATCAAAAATATTATTACTGACAGACGATTACATTTGAATAAAAATGTAACAAACATCCAGAAGGTAAGGACAATTATGACTACAATATGACGTTTTCATGTAACTGATTCTGTCAATATGACTTACAGTTAAAAACGTAATATTTTTAATCAGTAAATTAATTTGACAAATATTTTTTCAACACCTTTGCAATGTACACAAGCCTTTTGCACTCATATTTTATATAGAAAAAATCGTCTTTGCATGCCTGTTTTAGCACAAATTAGATGTGTTTTTGTCTATCTAGTTTAAATGAAATAAATGGCAGAGCTCTGGTAAGTGGGGCTCATAACAATACTTCGTGCTCCACTCCCGAGGCGATGAAAGCGGCGTGGGCTGGGGGCGGCGGTGGGGGCAGGGAGTGGGTTGGCGCCAGAAGCGGGGCGCTCCGCGAGGGGAGCCGCTGTGCGCGAGGGGGCTAATAGTCGCCAGAGGTCGCTCGGATCAGCCCTCCCCTCCCAAGGCACGACTCGGCGCTCACGCCCCACATTGGGGCAAGATCCCGAAAAGCTGGCCAAAAGTCGGAAAAAATGTATTCAGGGAATTTTAAGTAAGCAGTTGGGTAGATTGGTTCCCAGAGTGTCTAATTCAAAAAAAAATTCCAAAATATTTCCAGAGTCCCAGAGCGTCTAATTCCCCCCCCAAAAAAACAACTGGTTTCCAGAGTGTCTAATTCCACCATTAGAAAAGGTCCGAGGCGACACAGTGACGCTCTGCATCAATGGAAACGCGGCAGTTGAGCGAGCAGCTATTACTTGACTTGAAAAGATCGTAAATTAGCCGTTATTTTGAACACTTGCAAAAAAATTTCGGTTTGGAGCAGTTTTCATCATTCGACATGGACGAAAATCGTGAAGGTGAGTACAATGTTTAGATGTATTACTTAAAAACATGTTGAAATAACTTAAGAATTAATGTTGAAACAAAATGATACAATTAATTTGCTTTTAAGTGGCAAACAGTTATAAGTTCCACAGAGTTCCACAACGAAAGTTGTAAAAACTTCCTTCTCTATCATTTAGCTGTTGAAATGTCAAAGAAAAAGCTGCTATTCTGCATTTTGTGCAACCTAATGATTCTAATGATTGAAACATTTTTAGAAGTTTTTTTCAATTTTTAATCCGTTAGGTTGGATCCGCCATTTTCTGTTTTGCAATGTTTACATCGGAATCAGCGAACCCACAAAACACTTTTACACATTTTTATGAAAATTTAAACAATTTGAACTGTTTTTCAAAATTTTAACCCACCATACCGGATCCACTATTATTTTTTTTCAGTAGTAACATTAGATTCGGACTCATCAAATCCATAAAACCCTGTTTACAAATTTTTATGAAAATTGAAACATTTTTAAACGTTTTTTAATTTTCAATCTGCCATATTGCGGTTTTACTTTTTGCAATTTTTGACATTGGAATCGTAATCAGCGTGCTCAAAAACCATTGTATCCAAAGTTTCATTACATTTGGATAACGTTTTCCTATTTTGTCCAGCTTTTCTGGATCTTGCCCCAATGCGCCTTATTGTGGGAAAGAGATGAAGGCGTCCGCGCGCCCCTCGAGCGGTGAGATATTTTGGAACGAAGGAGTCCGCGAAGCCTCGAGCAACTCCGAACGATGCGAGGATCCATCTCCCCGCCCCTTCGTGTCCCGCTGCCGGACAGATGTACGTCTTCCGTGCGGGCGGGAATCGCCCGGAGCCTTCTGCTATTCCAGCGTCCCAGGAGGCGCACAGACAAGGCTTCGCGGCGAGAGCAGTTATCGAGGTAGAAGTTTCTGAAAAAAGTAATCTTGTTTCTCATCCGACAGAATCCACAGAAGAATCACGCTGAGTTATAGTTAAAGCAAAGATATTATAAAGTTTCTTCGAAGAGAATGTAGGACAAATTGTGTTTTAAAATGTGTTTTCAGATAAATTGCATTAGGTATTTATTTTTACTATATTTCAGTCCTGTTTATCTATTAAAGGAACAATGGATGGCTCTCCACACAGACATTTGAGGATTGTGAAAGATTAGAATATTACTCTGATCAGTGTATGTTGGCACTTATCCATTCTTTGCCGGCAAATTAAAACAAATTAAGGGCTTAAGCGAGTCCAACGAATATCCTACCTGAGTGTAAGTGGGGACGACCGTCTTGCAAATAGAGGGACGCTGTGGAATAGCAACACGAGTACAGTTGAAATCGCGAAGAAATGACAAGGAAGCGGTAAAATGAGCATTGTCGAGGAGCAGATAGGTGGTCTAGAAGACAAAATTAAGCGGTATACCGCAGGGTTAATTGAGAACGACGGGTGGCAGCCAGAACAGTAGCGGGCTGGCGACGGACGCGGGGCCAATGGCACTGTGGAGTGGAAAATTGAGAACTGGCGGCGTAACCCACCAGTGAGGAGGAAGATTAACAGGACAGCGGGATACCTGGGCGCGAAGGTGGAGGGAAAAGTGGTTGTCAGATGATCGGAATTAACAGAGGCTGGACAGTAACAGTGTGGAGGTTCCACTAAGTTAGGAGATGAGTAGAGAAATAATAATGCTTGGGAGAGATGTGGTTGGTTGTGGTTTTTGCGGGGAGGCTGGTTGGCGAGGCAACAGGTTGGCAAGGCAGTTGATTGCCGGAGAGGCCGATGAGGGAGTGGATGGTTGGGAGAGGGGCCGTTGGGTGCGGAGGATGGCTGTTTGGCAGGATGGCTGGTAGAAAAGAGGCTGGTTGGAGTGAGGGTGGATGTCGGGAGTCCAGTTAGTAGGGTAGGTTGGTTGGCGGAGCGGTTGGCTGGTAGAGAGCAGTTGGTAGAGGAGTTGGAAAGAGGGACCGTTGATAGGTTATTGGAGGCCGGTTGGAAGGGGTGGCAGCTGATTGACAGGGTGGTTGGTTGGCTGGCCGTTGGTAGAGAGCCGTTGGCAGAGAGGGCCCTTGGTAGAGGGCCAGAGGGCCGTTGGTAGAGGGTCCATTGGTAGAGGGCCATTGGTAGCGAGCTGATGGTAGCAAGCCGTTGGTAGCGGTCGTCGATAGCGGGTAGTTGGTAGGGATCAAAGACTTTGGAATATAGTACTAGACCTACTCTCCTGCCCTTCGGAGCGCTGCAAATTGAACACTGCGCGATCCGCCATGTTGATGGCAACTGCGAAGTGAATAGCCGAAGCCTATGTGTGTTTACGTGCGTTTACTCTGTGAAAGTAAGTTTTTAGTGAAACATTATGGTCACTTCGTGTGCAGCATTCGGTTGTACGAATCGAAATACGAAGAATTGTAAAAAACCCTTTCACAAGTAAGTATATGAGATGAGTATATAATACAATTTTTCTTATACAAATGCAAAACACATTCACTGAATATATTGAATATATTATTTGAATGTACCTTTTGAGAATTATACGTAAAACCGATATTATGCATTTACAGATTCCCGCTGAAGAATAAACCCTTACTACAAAAGTGGTTAAATGCTGTGAAAAGAAATGGGTTCATCCCCACGAATTACCATCGACTGTGTTGCGATCATTTCATTCCAAGTGATTATTGGATTGGTGGTGAAAGGAGAAATTTGAAACCTGATGCTGTACCTTCTGTTTTTAACTTCCCTGTACGTTTACAAGCTAAGGTAAGTACATACCATAAGTTTTAACACAAATTGCGTCAAATATGCACTTCAAAACTAGAACCTTTGTTTAGGTTTGGAGGTTATGTTTTATATGGTTAATTAGTGAACTCATTTTTTATGTATGCAATTTCTGGAAAAGGTGCCTCGCAGAGAAATAGTGAAGCAAATTGCAGAAGGCACTAGTAGTGCAACGCAAACTTCCAATTTACCCTGTTCTGATATCGAGGAATCGAGTTTTGATTGTAGATCAAGTGCTCCTGTTCTTAAAGAACATAATTATACATTTAGTGGTAGTCCATCAAAGGTCAGAGATAAATTGGAGAAAGTGATAGAAAGAAAGCAAAGTATTGTGGATGGAATTAGGACTAATTTAGCGTGTAAAATTTCCAAGTGCAACAGACAAACAAAGAAGATAGAAGAATTATCATGTATTCTGAAGAAACTGAGAGATGAAAATCTTGTGAATGAATGGACTGCTAGCATTCTGCAGGACAACTTTGGGGCAGTGTTCACCGAAATGCTGAACCGTTCCCTTTTGTCTTCTAACAAAACCTCATACAGTGAAACGCTCAAGAAGTTTGCCCTCACACTACATTTTTATTCCCCTGTAGCTTACAATTATGTCAGAGAAACTTTTAATTTTGCACTACCGCATGAAAATACACTGCGTAAATGGTATAACTCGGTAGATGGCAATCCGGGTATCACCTCTGAAGCACTTGCAGCTATAAAAGAAAGAGCAGAATTAAGTGAATATCAAATATATGTTAACATTGTGTTTGATGAGATGAGTATAAGAAAAAGGGTTGACTGGGATGGAAATAAATTTATTGGATTTGTAGATATGGGTAATGGAATATGTGGCAAGGAAGACGTTGAAGCGAAAGAAGTGCTAGTGGTCATGGTTGTGGGTATTAATTGCTCATGGAAAGTCCCCATAGCGTACTTTCTGTCCAGTGGCATTGAGGCAACCGTAAAGGCTTCAATAATAAAACAATGTATGGTAGTGTTGCACGAATGTAATGTAACTGTTGTTGGTGTTACATTTGACGGTCTGTCAAGTAATGTTACTATGGCTGCACATTTGGGTGCCAAAACATCAATTACTGACTTGAAGCCTTGGTTTCCACATGCTGTAACAGGAGAGAGAGTGTACGTTTTATATGATGCCTGTCACATGATAAAATTAATTCGAAATATATTTGGTGACCAAAAAGTTTTATACGATCATATGGGTAGAGTTATTATGTGGCAGTACATATCAGAATTAAATAATATTCAATATGAAGAAAATTTAAGTCTGGCTAACAAATTAAAAAAACAGCACATTCAATATAAAAACCAAAAAATGAAGGTGTACTTGGCTACGCAAGTCTTGAGTTCATCAGTTGGGTCAGCATTAAATTTCCTTTGCAAGGACTTAAAATTAGAGAAGTTTCAGGGAGCTGAAGCAACTGCAGATTTTTGTACATTTTTTGACAGGCTATTTGATGTTTGCAATTCCAGAAATCAGTTAGCAAAGGGCTATAAATGTGCTTTAAAAGACTCAAACATGATCTCTTGGGAACCTTTCATGGAGGAAGCAGAGATGTATTTGATGGGATTGAAAGATCCAAATGGAAGGCTTTTGTATGAAGGCCCTAGAAAAACAGCCATTTTGGGATTTTTGGTATTATTAAAGTCCATTAAAGGTATTTTTATGGACTATGTTCACACTAAAAAATTGAAGTATTTGGCAACGTATAAATTAAGCCAAGATCACTTAGAATTGTTTTTTTCTGCTGTGCGCAATAGATTTGGTTGGAATAATAACCCATCAGCAATGCAGTTTAAGGCTGCGTATAAAAGACTATTGGTGCACAATGAAATTAAGAGTAAAAAGAAAGCAAATGTTGATGTACTGGAAAATGTCCAGTTATTATCTTGGTGTAAACCAAAAGTTAAAGAAAGGGAAGATGACTTCCAAGAACTCTTAGAGGAGATTCCCAGATACGTTGAATCTCAGGTATCTGAGTATGCTGAAAATGTTATTGTTTATATCAGTGGTTTTGTGACAAAACATCTTGTTAAAAAGATAAATTGTTGTATTTGCTGTGAAAGGCTGTCCAGGGGAAATAATAATATGGGTGGGCGTTCTTTTCTGTTTGTTTTGAGAAAAAATAATGGAGGGCTACAAATTCCATGTGAAGAAGTAGTGAATATTAGTATACAAACAGAGAAGGAGATAAAGCAGTTATTAAAGTTGAATACATTTCCAAAAGAGAAAGAAATTATGTCTTTGAAGCATAGTATTACAAGTTATGCTATAAGGAAAAATTTATTCAGTGATCTTCATGATCATATGTTAGAGGATCAGAAAATCATATGTTAGAGGATCCAGAAAATCATGTAATTCAAATAGTAAAGAAAACTGTAAGTTTGTATGTTAAAATCAAGCTTTACCAATTAACAGAATGTCACAATAGTTTATTACATAAAAAGTTAATAAGGCAGCGTTGTACAAAGTCTGTCACTTTCATGAACCAGTAAATATTCATATTTGTCAAAGAAAGTTGGTTTTATTATAACCCTGTCAAATTTCCCTAAATCCTTTCCAAAAGAAAAAGTTCACTATAATTATTATTTATTATTGGTAATATTTGTAATAATTTATTTTCCATTCTCATGACATCTTCATTCTTTCAATTTCGTCCTGAAGAGTTATGAGAGGTAAATTGAAACTTCTTACTAGTATCCAATTTCCCTTAACATTATGTATAATCAAGTTGATGTGCTTATAGAAAAATTTGTAAAGGTTGAAAAATTACCTATAATACTTCATTGTGAAAGGTATATTTTTGTGCCTGTAAATGATTATATAAACAAAACCCAAAAGAATTTAACTTTCTACCAAGCTGTTAAATTACTCATAAAATGTTCTGTATAAGACAAGAAAATGTGTTTTCTGAACTTAGTGAAGGAATCTCATTGTTCTAATGAAAATAAAGATACTTTTTATTACGGATATTTTCTTATTGATACATCTAACTTATGTGTTTTCTCGATTTTATTTTCGAAAACCCCGTGCCTGTAAGCTGACAGTAAGCTCAGCTTGCGTGCTTTTGCCATCATCATGGCGGCCGGCGCAACGTTCAATTTTTGTTGCGCGTTTGGCCTCCTTAACATTGGTGTGTGGGGTCTTGGTCGGGA
>BLKR01017548.1:0-10841 GCA_011170035.1 Teleogryllus occipitalis
AAATTCTGAATAATTTTATCAATAACCGATTACCGACAAATTAATTTCGCCTCATACCTCCGTGTGAACGGAGAATCATTGTTGGAGCTATCTGCTTCCAGCTGTGTGCTACTTCTATCTCTGAATTGTTATGTTCGTAAATTATTACACTAGAGCACCCCAAACGGAGGCAACCCTTGGTTATTTACGCAATTGTTTTCTGTAAAAAGTAATAAAGCCTTTAGATCGTAGTTGCATACGCCTCGACAACTTTTGGGGCGTGGCGAGTCGCGTGGTAAAACTCGGCGGGGAGTGGCCGCCCGTATCTGCGGCGAAGGGTGCGTCTCCGAAGATAGCTGGCGCCAAGGGTGTGTAAGATCCCTTCCGACCCAGCGGTTTCCTGTCAATTCTACTAAGTGTTCAGATGTTGGCACGAGGGTGGCAGAAGGACAGTTTGATACTTAAAAATATGAAGGAAAGTCTTCTTTGTGTGTCGGAATTTGTAACTGAAATGGTAGAAAACACTGAACATCAATTGAGGATTAATAAGAATCTTTTTCACTCACTCGAACACAGAATCTACACAAATTTATAATGCTTTCATAAGAGTGTATCTTAGCCTTGAGTATTACCATCCAGAGATTTTTGGTTTTGCCCAACCCTACGTACCTAATGTCAACCAAAAACGTAAACTAGTGTTTCTACTACTACACGTACTCCCTCGCATTATTTGTAACGTCTCCGTAAAATTAAAATACGGAGACGTTACATCTTTAATTATTAATGATTTGGAAAAATTATCGAAGAAACTAACACATTTTTATTTTCTCTTTAACTTCGTTTAGGTTTGAGCAAATCGTTCAGAAACTGTGTGTTTCAAACCAATTTCCAACCAGGTTTGGTGCCCCCTGAACTAGCTCCCAAACAACATGTAGATCAATCCCTCCCCAACCCCTGTAAGAAGCCGTGTTGCTACCCAAGAAGCAGGTGCCTTCCGCAGCTCCTGCGCGCCGGCCGTTGTCCAGGCCGCCCCCTCGGCCACGGCGTCTCATCGGCCCATAAATAAAGATCAAACAAACTATAAGCGCGCGCGAGCGGAGAAATATTTGCTCTGCCTCTCGCCGGCCACTCGCCGGCCGCCTCCGCGCGCGCACCTGTGACGCGAGGCCTGCCTTTATCAAGCGGGGCTTTCACCACCGCCGCGCCACTACACGGCGTGGGGCGAGGTGGGGTGGGGGAGTAAGGGTGGTGGGCCGGGGCGGGGCGGGGCGGGGCGAAGGGTGGGGGAGGGAGCGGGGGCGTGGGCGGGGCATTTGTGGAGCGTGGGCGGGCGTGGGCGGGCGATGGGCGGGGCGTGGGCGGGGCGGGGAGCGGGGCGGGGGACGGGGGTGGGGGCGGGGCGGAGCGGGGAGGGGCGGGGCGGGGAGGGGAGGGGAGGGGGAGTTGGGTGGAAGCGGGGCGGGGAGGGGCGTGACGTGGCGGGGCGTGGCGGGCGGGGCGGGCGGGGAGGGGGGGGGGGGGGGGGGGGGGGGGGGGGGGGGGGGGGGGGGGGGGGGGGGGGGGGGGGGGGGGGGGGGGGGGGGGGGGGGGGCGAGGCGGAGCGACGCGCCTGGCTCTCGGCTTAGTGCTGAACGCGCAGAACCGGGCACAGTGGTCGCCGTAGGGGTCCGCGAGGACCTCAAGTGATTGGTTGATTATTTCATGGTTGCGGGTGCCTAAACTGCTAAGGTCATAGGTACCGTACGTGTAGTGCATGGGTAGTAGTAAGTGTGCTAAGGTCATTGGTACCGTCAGTGCACTCAGAAGGTGACGGTGATTTCCTCCGACTGGTTGGAGATTCGGCACCGACCTACATGTTGGCTAGCGGGGATTTCACCAACTAGATACCTCCCACTAGCGGGCACCGCCTCAGCCAAGATTAGATCTAAGGTCGCAACTGGTCTCCCGGCATATGTGGTGGATGCAAGTATAAGTATGTATAAGTAAGGAATGAAGATAAGACTAAGAAGAGAAAGGAAAGATCGCGCACGGTTTGTGGGCCGTTTGTTAGGGGACAGCTGCGAAATTCGTCTGGTGTTGATAGGTAAAAAGAAGAAAGCTATCGATCAGAGCAGCGGCTACTAGAATTCTCCTCCAGACTGCGGCTGAATTCGACCTGTCGTCGAAATTCGATGTCGAAATTCCTGACCAATTCGTGAATTTGTGAATCGCAGGACTTCCCCAGGTTGTAGACATTGCAGTGATATCAGTTGACGCCCTGAGCCACCTAAGCATGGGCGGAGCTAGGATAGATACAGACAGTAGCCTCCATTAAAAGTTCGATAAAATCTCTTGAAGCAAAATAAACGTGCATAAAGTATCTATAAAATTTGTAAAAAATACTAAAATACCGTTATGCTCGTTAGTGTAGTGAATATTATATCCAGGAAGATGGCGGTGATTCTCGCTCGCTATAATGAGAGATCCGGCTCCGCGCTACACATTGGCGAGCAGGGATTTCCTTAATCAGGTGTGTATCGCGTATGCAAAGGGGCACTACCCCAGCCTGGAGGGACAAGGTGTAAACGCCCAACTGTGCTCCCGTAAGGTGCACGTAAGTGTAAGTACGTGTGAGTGGGGAAGAAGAGACAGGGATAAAGAAGAACAGATCGTGCGCGTTCCGTGGCCCATTATAGTATACCTCCTGCATTCAGTTGGTATTAATCAGAGAAAACACGAAAACCTACTAGCCGCGAGAATTCATGTAATAGCATATAGCGGTGAAATTCGACCCAATTTTGTAGCTATTGTCAACAATCTACCACCACCGAGATTCGAACTTTAAAACCTTCAGAGTATTATATTATTGTTGAAGTTCTAATTCAGTATTAGAAGTATTAATCAGTACATTAATTTATTTGATAATATAGATATTGTTAAAACATCTGTCCCCCGCAGAAATTTTGCCTCTCCGACACTTTAAAGAATGAATCGTGGCTTCATGAGACGATATTTATTCCCTTTCTGAATCTCTTTATATGATGGAATCTGCTCACTCCGATCAAGGAACTGAAATGCGGATTTCCTGGAAAGAAATTGAAATGGGATGTTTGGACTGTACAGAGATCTTTTTTATCTTTTCCTTTCCACCACATCAGAAAGTGAAAACATTAATAATACACGTGATTCAAGAACTCAATTTCAATCTAAAAGCCATTCACAAGTCAGGATGTGTCCAGGCTAGTGTAACATATTTTCGTAACCCCATAACCGTTACCAAGCTGCAGTAAAGATGAAGGAGGTCAAGAGTGCCTATAATTGGGTGAAACTCGCGTACGAAGTAACTAGACCGAGACATATCGGCATAGAAGATTTCGTTTCTATATTCGGTATTGCGCTCCTGATCGTAAATCTTGATTATACAATTACAGACATTATGAAAGATTCGGATTTGTGAATCTATACTGCGCGTACAAACGGTTAAGTGCGATCAAACATTAAGAAGCACTATAATTCTACGAATGTCGGCTATGATAAAGTAGACGTCACATTATGGGTTCACTGCTCAGATGTGCGGCGGTTTCCGCAGTTTACCTGACTCATATATTGCTTTCAACACACAAGATCATTTATTTTTAGGTTACCTGCCACTCAAGATACTAGTCACGCCCATTCTATGGAAAATTCCGCCTCTCAAATATCTTATTGACAATATTTTTTTTTTGTTTTGTAATTGTCAAACGACTCAGTCAACACAGGTAAAGAATAAAGATTTTCCCCCCAACGGGTCGTACAGCGTTGAAGTTTCGTTAGTGGGAATGGGGACAACCATATTGACTAGTGCAAAATGTTATATGAAGTGAATAATAAAATCCTACGTATAACTATAGAGAATACCCTAGAATATGTTGAAAAAGTAAAATCGCATTTCACATGTAGAAATGTGACCTGCATAATGATTTTTCTAAGCCTATAAGTTTCTCAACTATAATTCCGAGTCAAGGAATTTCAAAATAACTGAGGGAGGGAAAAAAACATTTCTTCATTCATTTGCACCTATCAAATATACCCGTATATCCCCTTTCATGCAGTCTTTTTAATCGATTTGTTTTTATTTTGTTCACTTAACAATTTTTTAAGAGACATACAAATTATATTTTTAAATTATAATTACATAAACGACAATCACGATTTGGATTAAACAGTTGTTTGAATGTAATTCTTGGAGAAACGTTATTTGTGTTGTTATATTTTAATTAATATGTATTTTATATACGTCATAAAAGATTCTAATGATTAATATTAAAGTTGAAATAGGACAAAAATGTAGTATACGTATGTATATTTAAGTTTAGTTTTGACTCGCTGATTACATTCACTATTAATTCTAGCTAAAAGTATTCAGATTCGTCGAATAATATTTGAGGTAATGATCCAGTTTCTTTCCACGCAGGAAATGTCCCTCTTTATGTCCGCGCAAACGCCCATTTCGTCCACTGCGGGGCGGGGCGCAGAGAGTGAGGCGGCGGCGGCGGCTGTTAAGATGTGAGCGATTGTGCGAGAGCCATTAGCGACGGGGCCGTGTCCGCGCGCAGGTGCGGGGCTCGTCGCCGGAGGTCCCGCGTCTCCCCTGCTCCCTGCGACGCGACGCGAAGCGTATTGATGCGTTGCGAAGCGATGCGCTGGCATGCAATATGATGCAATGCGATCCGATGGCAATGGGAAATAATACGATGCGATGCTAGGCGATGCGTTGCCATTCAAAGTGATGCAAAGCGATGCGATGGCAACGTTAGACAATGCGATGCGATGCGATGCGATGCGATGCGATGCGACGCGATGCGATGCAACGCGACGCGATCTGCTGCAATGCGATACGATGCGACGCGACGCGACGCGATGCGACGCTATGCGATTCGACGCGACGCGATGCGATGCGATTCGACGCAACGCGATGCGAATCGACGCGATTCGATTCGACGCAATGCGATGCTAGGCGATGCGCTGCCATTCAAAGTTATGCAAAGCGATGCGATGGCAACATGAGACAATGCGATGCGATGCGACGTGTTACGATGCGACGCGATGCGATTCGACGCGATGCGACGCGACGCGATGCGATTCGACGCGACGCGATGCGATTCGACGCGATGCGATTCGACGCGACGCGACGCGACGCGACGCGACGCGACGCGACGCGACGCGACGCGATGCGATTCGACGCGACGCGACGCGATGCCACACGACGCGATGCGATTCGACGCGAAGCGAAGCGACGCGATGCGAAGCGACACGATGCAAAGCGATGTTCTACCATGCAATGAAATGCATCACGGTGCGATGCGAGGCAATATGGTAATTGAAATTAAAGAAATTAAAAATATTATCAATAGGGTCGATAAATCCATGAAATAATGAAATGAAGTTTCTCGTTTCACTTATTATTTTACTTGGATTAAAATATATTTTAAACGATTTCTTACTAAAACAGAGGAGGACAAATTAAACTATTTTTCGGTTATATTACTAAATTATGTTTGTGTCATAGGTTATATTTTCTACAGCTGTATTAAAGTTTTTCTGCTGTTTTTTCGCGCAGCATTACATAACTTTCTTTCTACCGCTGTAGCAGTAGCGAGAAAGTAATATATATTCGTCTGTGAAAGATATTATACCTTTATACTATACCTTCACCCTAGATCACATACGATTCACCATTTTATTAATATCGCTCGGTTAACATTATATGTATGTGTAGTGTGTCGATTCATGCTGAAATTTCAGAATGGTCCTTTTCTCTTCCAATACATTTCAACCAAATCTTTAAAATTAAGCTCTTAAACCAATTAAAGTTCGTTTTATCTTTTCATCAAACGACCAATAAAATCTTTCTTAACATTTATAATTTCAACTTTCCTCTGTCTAGTCCAGGACACAAATGGAAGGTAATTTTATCAGCATCTATTAGCTCAAGCTTCGTTCTGATGACGTACAGTTCTTGATCGTGTTGACTTCTGCAGAATTTGTTTCTAGCCAGCTTTGGTATCATTCTGGTTTGTTCCACGTAGTAAAAGACGTCATTAATAGAGTTTTAATACTTGGTCGCAAGAGAGTATTGCAAGTATAAACATGGATCGTGCATCTAATAAAGGATCTAAAGTGTAATGTATTTGATCCTTTGAAAAACATTGTAATGAGTAATTATTATATATTTTCCTCATTGAGGTACTCAAGGATGTGTTACGACGCTAGTCAAACATTGGCTATTTTTTTGTTGTTGAGGTCAATGTTTATAAATTTTTTAATCTATATAAATGGTAAAATTATCATTTTCTGCTTGTCACATAGTTTTGAAAGTGTTTAGTGATTTTTGCAATGTACCCATGCTTGCTAGAGGAGAGGATAACATATTAAGCTTGTTGATGGGTCTGTCTTGATTTCAAAGAGTTACATGAGATTTGAATGCCAAGAACGAGCGCACAGCATCCATGAGCATCACACTATTTTGAACAAAAATATGGTGAGCGGAAATATGGAGTCGGGTAGTTAACTCCTGTTGAATGTATTGGATACTCTTTTCTAGAGAACTGAAGGCAAATAAATAGTGGTTATTGCTCGAAAGAGCTGAATTATTTAATTTTCTGAGTAGAAAATATACCTTTTAGCGGAGGTAAGTGATTCCTTTACTTAATTTGTATACGGGAAACTCTTTTTCGTATATTGACTCCGCTTCTTGTAACCATTTTATCATCGTTTCGCGATAAATAATTACATATTTATATGGGATCTGAAGCAATATCCATTCAACTTAGGTTTTTCTGTGTAGATGAAGGAACTGCAGGGCGTAAAGCGAGAAAAACATCAGAGGGAATGAGATTCTTGAACACGTAAACAGCCATTTGATTTATCGTTAGTTTATGTAATTGTTGAGATAAAAGATGAAACTAAATGCTCGCATAAGCAATGATTATAACTTTATGAGATGTAAATATAGCTGTTAGGTCTACATATGACACTTGATGTCTAAGGTTTCCATAACAAGTTAATACGGGGTAAAAAGGAAACACGAAAGTATTGACCTCTGTTTAATGAAATTGAGGCTATATGTTAATCAACTCATCTTAGTCTGATTAGAAGATAGTTATAAAAATAATCTAATGCGACATTTCCAAGAGAACCAAGTTCACTAAATTCTTTGCAAAAATGTTATGCATTGAAACAAACATATTTTCCCCTTTGTGAAGCCACCACATTACAATTCCAAATGCTCCATGACTGTCGAAACCCCAAGTGAGCACTGGTCGCCTGCGGAAAAGTACGTCGTTCGTCCTAATTACGCAATTCCCAACGCGAGGGAAGTGCACAGATGAGCCGCTTGCCGCGTTGCCTCCAGCCGTTTCGGCGGCGGCGGCGGCGGCGGCGGCGACGGCGGCGGCGGCGGCGGCGGCGGCGGCGGCGGCGGCGGAGTCGACGGAGGCGTGGGAGCTCGAGGCGTTTCGTCGTGTGACAGTAAAATATGTGCGGTCTGCGGTGCATTCTCCTTCCCGCCGCAGGGGGCCGGTAATGTTTCGAAAGCGCGCTTCGCCCCGAGTCGTGAAGCACTCGAGCTGCCGCCAAGTCCTCCCGGACGTCAGTTGGCTCTCAGGAGAGCGTCTTCGGACGCTCGCCAGTGGTACAGGCACCTGGACAGAAAATTAGGTGGTATGCAATAAAGGAAGGGAGCGTTTACAATTAGACTGAAAGTTCGATTCCTAAAATTCTTGTATAACCCTAAATTGGCGTTGTGGTGCCATTTTTGACTCCACTCGAATTGCGAAGTTGAATATCCTACCTATTTTTTCAAATGAGAACGTTGGTATGCTGTTTACCTTCAAATAATGTGCTTATCTTTTGATTTGAGAAGTACTGTTGAATTTCGTGCAGTTGTTTTGCAGTGGCGTGAGTAAAAATATTTGATGGGGTCTCAGTGGCACCACCACGCCAATTACGCAACTGTTTTTGTAATGCGTTTTCATCGAAAATTGTGTCTAGTGCTGACGTGAACCATGATGTCGCTATCTCTAGATGGTTAGAAGAGGTGGAAAGTGATTATAGTGACACTGAAGACGTACAAAATGGGTATGACTGTCATAGCAAGAGTTCTTGAAAATTCTAGTATGTCTACTTGCCTAACCTCACATGAACATCACTCTTGAACGTGCACCTAACTAGAGAACTTCGGGAAACCACTTCAATAATATTGAAAAAATATATTCCAAGTCGTGAACATAATCCATAAGTAGCCTGACAAATGAAGCGGTGCGCAATTTGTCAGAAAAAAATGACCGAAAAAAATTGTGATACACGTTCCTGGTCAATGTACAAAGAATATCAGCCAAACGTTTGCAAGGAGTGTGTACGACTCATTTTTCAATAATATTTATATTTTATCGTTAAATATGTGTATCAGAAAATGATAATACGAAAAAACTTTAATTTTATAAAATTATTAATAAAAATAAGGTTTTAGTTATGATTATTTATCAGTAATCTGTCACAGAGTTAATTATTATTTAGCTAAGTAAAAATATATTAAATATGAATTATTTTATCTCAATGATTTTGAAAATCTTATAAAAGAGTAATTAAAAAGAAATAGTTTAAAATTTGTTACAAATTTTCATAATGAAAAGAAAAAGGCATGGGGTCAAAATGGCACCATGACGATGGTATGTAACAAAAACTCACCAAGTCAGTTGGGGGTTAATTGTATATTCTTACATAATTATATTGTTCAAGTTTTTATTATAAAATTAAACGACTAAGAATTGTTTAACGTATTTTGTAATGAATTTTTGACTAACCTTTTAAAAAGACATTTTTCAAAACCTTATTTTCATACGTTAAGTAATGTTGACTATTAGTTCAATAGTTTATCATTTCTTTCAAATTATTTTAATCAATGTATTAATTAGTGGAAGGTTTTGAATTTATTACAGTTTTTACAGATTACGTAGTCATATCTGACTGCGAAACGGTGTGAAGTAAAATAAAAATAACATTGGCATAATAGGAGGAAGTTGATTGTCATTATTGGAAACGGTATCCTAGTATGAAAGTTTCATTGCTCCTTCCATTCCATCCAAGTTCAATTTTGTTTGGAAATTAGAGAGTTGTGGGACAAGTATAGACAGATTTTCAAGTCCTAAAATATGGATGCAAACGTGTGTTATAAAATATCTACACGTGCACAATTTATAATAAAAACGAGTGAAATTTGCGATATCAAATTTAAGAATGTTACTACTTTTCAGTTTATGTGTATTTGTTAGCAACACAATTAAGAATTCTTTTAAATTTCGTTCAGTTAATTTCAACCATTTGTCTGAAGAAAATTTATTTTCAGCGGCGAAAATTTCCTTTCTACATTACAAGACAATTGGCATATACTTCAACGTACGAAAATTGTCATTTCAGCAGTTCACACCTACAAAATCATGTATTAAGACATCAGAATATTTAATCCCAAGGCATTGGATAAGTTTAATCTGCAGACACACTTCGTAGAAATTTGCGGTCACTTCCGGGGTGCCATTGCATGAAGCAATGTCCGAACACTTTGCAAATGCTCTCACGACAGCGTGACGCCGGTTTCTCCTTGCGCCTGTCTATGGTCAGAGAGCCGGTCGCTAAAGCTCGTTTTACCCGGTCTTTTTTCAATGGCACAGAAAAGTGACGGATCAGACGGGAAGCAATTTGTGCAGAAAAATCACGTATGCTTCATTCTTCGGAACCGAATTTAGTTTGACTACCACGCTCCTTGCGTCAATTTCCGGAACTTTTCTCTTTCTCTATGCATGTGGTACGACTTGTTCGTTTTGTGTGTTTTTAAGAACGTTATAATGTGTTGCATTGTAATGTGAAGTGATTAGTGAAGTGAGAAAAAATAATGTGTTTTAATCTCGTCTCATTCCGAGATCAGTCTTAAAATAACCTGCCTTAATTTGTTACCAGAGATGTGATGTTCACCTGTTTGATCTTCAGCGCCTTTTGCGGCGCCCGGAGGAAATATTTTCATGGCGATTACGTGCACAAAACGAATTGATCGTGTAAAACGCTAGATCTCGTTCTAACAGTTTCGAAATCGAAACAGTACCGCGTAGAAACGAACGTCCTTTCTCCATCCATTTTCCGTTCTGAGAAATTATGAAAAAATGACCATGTAAAACAGGCTTAGAGTACGAGTTGGTTCGGCGAGTCGCGTCTCGTATAGGCACGGTTGTTTCCACGCACCACCCGCCAATTACCATCACAAATACGAAGAAAATATTTTGAACGTGTTCTCCTCTTGACAAAAAGTCATTTTGTTTTGTTTTCTTTCCTAGCTTCCGATAATTTTAAAATGTGCAACTTAAGAACAAAAGAAGCCTCAACATCTGTCCGCTGTTGAATTTTAAAAATATGCTAATTTTGCTCATTTTGGATGAGCAAATGTTAACAATTTATGTAATATGTCTAATTAAAAAGTATTATGCTAATAGAAAAATAGAATTTTTGCAGTAGAGCACATAACGCTGCACTTCCTAATTTCAATTATTTCTCAGCGCACTATATTTTCGTTGGACGAGAACATCACAAAAGAAAGGAAGCGTCGAAGCCATTTACAAGTTAGCCAAACTGCAAAGGAAAGAATGCAGGAAGGGAGTCTAAGGGAATGGAGGGCACAACGACCACAGAACCTTCCATTATATTGCCAGCACTACCTGTCAGTTTGGCTCATCCTTAGGAAAATCGTTTTATACTAGAAGGATCTCGTATGTTAGTTACTACGGCGAGTAAAAGGGCCTTTGAAGAATGGGACGGTCAGTGCATATCCTTAGAGGTAGTGGACAATGCAGTATCAA
>BLKR01017549.1:0-10829 GCA_011170035.1 Teleogryllus occipitalis
GAAATAATAATCTGAAAAAAGAAGTCTAAGTTACGCCCGAGAAAACATTCTGCATTTCATTGAAAACCGCATCGAAATCAGTTCGGCAGTCCTGGAGATAACCCCGGACTAAGAGGCAGAGGAAAATCGTATAAACAATTGAAACATTTTTAACTGTGTACATAACCGTATGAGAGTTCAAAAAGGTATATTTTACCACATTACAGACGGACTCTGCAATTGTATTCGTGTAGAAGAATATAGAAAGATACGATATTTGTATTTCTAATACTAGAATTCTAAATATGTGCTTGAAAGTGCATTTTTTTCTATTGATGCTTCTCGAATTAGAACTATTCTGTAGCTTTCATTTAGGAGAAATAAAAGCGACAATTAATATCCAAAAGAAAAGGGAATATATTCATCTAAATTTTGTTTTGACGGTGCCTTGTATATTTTCTATGAATAAGAATACTGATTCATTAAATATATGCCGGATTTCTTTTGATCGGAAAATATACAATGCATATGCACCACTGTAGGATGTTCATGGAGCAGGAACTGCCGACCTGCCAGTCACAGAATTGGTAAAAATAACGACGCCTCGAACTGTGTAACGCCTAAGGTGCAATTAGGGTGTCGGTCGCACTGTTGGGTGGAGGATTCATAAGTAGGATTGGAGCATACAAGCTGCTTGCAGAACGGGTAGTCATGCTGCGAACTTCGCACTTGGGACACGCGCAACTCGGCAGGTGGAAAGCTGTTAACGTACCAGATAGCACATCCGTGCTTTCTGACTAAATGTTTTGCTGGTCTTCCAAGCATAAGACTAGTGAGATTGAGGTTATTGAGTATTTACATGTTTGTTCTGTGACTTCAAAACTAAAACCTTCGGAAATATCTTGGAAATGAAAATGTTTTTATTATTATTATTATTATTATTATTATTATTATTATTATTATTATTATTATTATTATTATTATTATTAAAAATTATTATTAATAATAATATATGTATGAAAATCTATTGTTTCCTATATGCTCTTCGTGACGAGTAATAGACTTATGATAAATACTTTTGTCTTGTCTGTTTAGGCGAGGATGTATCGTAGTTGTTAGTCTCTGCAATATTACAATACACTGAAAAAGAGGAAATAACGGAATTATGTGTAGTATATCGAACGACGTGTTCGCTCAGTTCCAATTACCACTTTTGAACTGATGTTTTTATATTTTAATTTTATTGTATCACAATAAAATGTAAACTTTCTAGTAAGAGAAATAAAATACATTTCGCGTTCTAAATGTTTGTTTAGTTTGAAATTGTGGCGTTAAAATGCAATTCAAACTATATAGAACATAAGAACTCCTAAAAAATGTAAATTGAATTGTTTAAAAATGTAGAGAGAGAAATTCACAGCTCCATCATTTTATTTCTCTCTAATTTTAAGTAAAAAATTAGGAAAACTAAATTCACTTTAAAGTTGTAGAAACAAATCTTAAGTGCTCTTTCAACAAGCAGGGAGGCAATAGCTGTCATGGTCACAGTTGATTCTAAAAGCAGTTAGGAGGCTAGCAGATTAGTATCCTTCTTTATAATTTGTAACTAGAATTCATGTCGTTTCAGCATGGTCTGCCCTTGCAAAAACTCGAAGATTGAGACCTTGAAAGAAAAAGGGAGTTTCTTACCATAAATAATATTAACAGTATGCTAATTCTTTCTGGTCTCACTACAAAAAGAAAATGTTTTTATTTTATTTTTATTTTAATGATTAATATTCCAATTAATAATATATTAATATAATAAAATATAAAATTATATTATTATTTTTATTATTAGTATTATTATTGCTTCATTATATTAACTCGCAACCAAGAACGCCTTTCAAGCTTTCTTTTACAATGATAGTTCCTGTTTTTTTTTATTTTTAATTCTATATTTTAGTAGTTTTTGTATATTTCATGAACGTAGTTTAGTACCTGAAGAGGGACGGCATAAAATAACCTCCAAATATCTAAATTAAGAAACCAGCAACTTAACATCCTGGTGTCGAAGTTGACTTGCCCTCTATAGTACTAAATTCAATTTTATATTATTATTATTATTATTATTATTATTATTATTATTATTATTATTATTATTATTATTTATTAATTGGCCGTCTAGGATCACGCGGGCATACACCTGCACTTGCCGAGACTGGGTTAAATTTATCCCGTGACGCCTTTTTGGGAGGGATCAGCATTATGCTGAATCCAATTTTTATACCCCATGGTTGCCTGACCTGGGGGCATGAGATATGGAATGATGACAATGAAAGTGATTACACATACACAAACACACCCTTGCCCGAGACGGGGCTCGAACCCATGATCCTTCCGTCCGAGATCGCCATGACACTACTACTTAGCGATCTCTGGTATTACGATTATGATTATTTCTATATCGTGAATTGTAGAAATGCAGGCATGTTATTGAATTCATTGCGACAACGTGAATCCGTACTTTTAAAGTTTTATATTGAGAGAATATGAGATGAACTTTTCAACTGGGTGAGGATTTTTTTCTGTTTTCCTTTCAGGAAGCAGACTGTTGTTCCCCATGTATTTCACAGCCAACACGATATTCATTCATGCTTTTGAATACTGGGATTATAACTTATCGGCTTTGAGAATGATGATTTTGTACACGTACAGATTAATCCTCTCTTTGTGTTCTCATGAACAACGGTATTTGTTCTTGCGAAGGAAATCACGTCAATATTCACCTTTCTAAAGAAGTTATCCTTTATAAATATGTAGTTGTTTCTCAAGTTTCAGTTAAAAGCCTATAGAAAGTCATTTACAATCTCATTAGTCTTTATATTCTTAGAATCTTGAAGTTGAAGTGTGGAGAACACTGACAAGGAAACGTCTTGTATTTACCTACGCCTATTCACCTGATTTTTTTCTATGTAGCGTCCAATGACATTGCGATACTACCTTACAATAACTTTTTAAGCTCGATTTACAGTTTTTGTTACAGAAATTTTAAAAAATATTTTCTGTTAAAAGAGCTATCCGTTCGTAAGCGAAAATTGTTAACTTAAAGAGACTTTTAATTTATTTTACATTATTACAATATAAAACAAATAACTGAATTATTTAATAAAATATAACACAAAACAAAAAGAAGGAAAGAATGTCCCTTTGAAACATATTCTTGTCTATTGGCAAAAATGTATATAAAAGACAGAATTTAAAAATAAAATAGTCATTAAATAGCAATAAATAGTAAATAATATGCTAATTATCATTCAAATCTCGGTTATTTGGTTGATCAAATCTGGCAAACATACTTGTATTTTCATATGAAAACACTGGTTCCCTCGTCGCGCCGCTTAAGCTTACGCGAATACACCCTTTAGACGATAAATAGAAGCGATGTCAGGGGAAGTGCCTGTTCTTGTTGGAGCGCCGGCCTTTCCAAGCGAGCAAGTAACACGTACTGGCACGGTTTGACATGCCTAAAATATTTTAATCTCTCTCCTTTCCCGCCGGAGCTAGGAGTCATTCTCATTAGGTCAAGGAAACAAGTTTGAATCGAAAGTATCTTGATTTGGTAATCGTGTTTACATGCAATGTGCCGTGTGCCAATCATTCTTCGTCTGTCACTTGTAAAATAATATTAAATACATCACCTGGAAGCTTGCATGACACAGCATTGATATTGTTTACTCACACCGACTGAAAACTCCCCACGAATATAGAGCTAATTTTTTAACCAATGAGAAGTACGCGTGATCTCCAGTAGACTACCTCATTAACTGAAAGCTTTGTTGTGAAGACAGACCACGAGGCGTGTCATGCTAGGCCACGTACGTACAGGTTGTCTCTTGCTCAAACCCATCACAAATTTTCAACCGAGTTAATTTTTTTCTAATTTCTGCCAGGTATTGTTAGCATTTACCCCACTGTACTTACTTCAGTTCACGTGCATAAGAATCAATACCGGAATAGCTTATTTTGCGTGGTTTCGTTTGTTTCCATCCCCGTATAGTGCAACTTTTTGAATTGAGGAATAAAATTATGAGCATACATTTTTCAGTTTATGACGTTTTATATGCAAGATATATGCAACAAAATTTCTTCTGTTATTGGGTGCGTATTGTCAAGTTTTGTCTTGCTATACTCAGTAGAATATCACTCTTCAAGAGGTTTAAGCAGAACGTTACTTATCTCTAATTTCCAAATATGTGCTTTTAATGTACTTGGAATTCTCACCCTTTCAAACCAATTAAGTCGCGAAACGAATAGATAATCGTACAAGGGAAACAAAGAAAGTAAAAATATTTGGATCGGAAAAGACAGCTGTCTCGCTGAGACGCGTGAAATTAGAATTGGCACCTAACGATTTTGTGCTTCTTGTGCTGTTAATCTCGATATCTCTATCCATCTCTCTTTATTTCTGCTGTTTCTCTTCGTCACTTTCTTTCTCACTCCATCTCACTTCTCGTTTTCTTCCCATACCACCGAAGCATTACCACCTCATCCTTGCAATCCTCGACTTTGTGGGGGTTGGAAGCAATCCACTTGCAGAAACGAAAACGCTTGAAAATGGCAATAGTTATGAAAATGAGAACGCGAGTTGGCCTCTTAAGAGGCAACAGCGTAACCACTGGGAATGAGGGAAGCTCTGTACAAGCATTTCTGTAGTACCGGGCAAAGCGGCATAAGACGGCAAATAAATGGAAATGTTCGTTTTAAAGCGAGGAGGTATCAAGGTATCGTGAGGGCCATTGTTCGGCACTTCTCACTGAGCCTCTGAGCGCCTTGAAAGAGATGGAAAAGATTAACAGCGTTTTCACAAAATTGAGTGCATAAACAAACGGAAAAGAAAGCGAAATAGCATCTTCTCTCTCTGTTCTAGCGACGCTCCGAGACCAATTCGCAGTGATTTCAAACGGTCGCCCGCGGGGCTCATTGTGTTGTCAAAAGATCTTCAAAGGCACCTATAAGATCCTTGATGTTGCTTCCGTTTCCCACCTCCCCCCACAAAATAACTGGCTGTAAAGTAGCACGATTATACATGAAGTGTGCGGACAAAGAGGAGCTACAAAAAATAAGAGAATTATTGCTCACAATCACAGATTTTTGTGGGGGTTAGTTGAATCTATCTGTTTAAATTTACAATCTTTAGAAATGACGAACATACTTTCTTTTGTATGAGACTAAACCAATTATCTTAACATTTGAAGTTACGTAGTAAATTTTGTCATGATATTATTAACAACACTTTCAAATCATTAAATTTCGAAGTGGAAATAATTCTTCTCTCCTTCGTTTTATCGCCCTAACTTTCCCGTCTTTTTCTCTAGCATTGATAAAGAATGTTTGAATTTTCAACATCAATTACTAGTCGTGAAAATGGCATTTTATGCAAATCTACACCGTGCGGAGGAAGCCGAGAGTTTTTGTCGTTGCAGTTTGAGAAAAGGGTTACAATTTCAATTTTGTAAAGAAAAAATGTTTCGTTCAGATTTTCCAGTAGTTCGGAGCAGGCTTGGTCAACGATAGCGATAAAAAGAGGATGTTTTCCATGTGTACACATAAGGCTTTTCCGGCTTCACTAAGAGATGGCGCCAGCGAACTGTACGTAGCTTATGAATTTGACACTACGTCAATTGTTTCGTCTGACATTACCCTACCAACACACAAGTTGAGTTCGCCAAACACTAAAATATGTTTTGTATCGTTTAGTGATCATGTCGACGTTTGTGCCTGAAAAAGAACATTTCCGGCACGCATTGCTCTTCTTATTTAATCAAAAGAAAAAAGGCTTTAGAAAGTCATCGTTTGCTGGTAGAAACATATGAATACGTTTCAGCGAATAGAACATGTAAGACATGGTTTCGACAATTTAAACGCGGTGATTTCAATGTGAAAGACAATGCACGCTTTAGTAGACCTCAGACGTGCGAGGACGAGCAATTGCAGGTGTTATTGGATGATGACCCTACTCAAAATCATCAGCAATTGGCAAAAGCATTAAATATGTAGTAAGCAACAATCAGCAGACGGTTACGAATAATGGGGAAGATCAATAAACTCGGTAAATGTGTCTCACACAATTTGAATGAACGGCAAATGCACGTCAATGCACCGTCTCACGCAGCAAACCCAGTGAAAGACATTTTGAAATCTCTTGGGTGGGACATCCTTTCGCACCCGCCGTACTCCCCCGACCTGGCGCCACCTGATTATCACCTCTTCGCATCAATGGGGCACCCGCTTGCAGAGCAGCACTTCATTAATTTCGAGGAAGTTGGAAAATGGCTTGACGAATGGTTTGCCGCAAAACACAAGCAGTTTTTCTGGTATGGTATTCATATCTTACTTGAAAGACGAGCAAAGTGTCTAGAAGCCGAAGACCAATATTTTGAATGAACAAAATATGAAATTCGCTTGCAAATTACATGTTTTCTTTATCACAAAAACCTGCGAAAACGTGCCCATACACCTGGTAAGTCGAGGTAGGCAGACAAAGTCGTGTAAAGCTAACTTGAAAAATTGTAAAAATAATGTGTTTGGCTGTCGCTCACTAATCTACACTCCGTCAATAGTTCACTCATTTACCTTTCGGTACTTTAATCTAGACGTCCATAAATTCATGCATATTCAGTATGAATGGCGTTATTAATTCTTGGTTATACTGTCAATTTAACCCGCTTCGGCTACACATTCCACCCCCTTCCATCACGAGTCTCTGAACTTCCACCTCTGCCATTAACATAAAACAAACTTGTATATGAGCAAAGATATAATTTTTGACGCATTTTTATTTCTTATCAGTTATCACTTACGATCATTAGGGCCAATTTTATTCTCTTAACTCATAGCGAACATTAAAAATTACAATGTAACTATATGAAGTGGAAGACACGTCGCAATTTTTAACTTAAATTTTTTGTCATTGGAATTCGGATCTAATTACCTCATATCTGGGACATCACTGAATAATAACCAAATTTACAGGGTCTTTAACTCACAGCTTTTGAGTTATACATGATCAATGTGTCAGAAGACTGATGCGTTGTCAGTTGCAGACGACGACAGACGCGCACGTTTTAAGTTATTAAAATTTTTAATTCGATTACTCACGAAAGGAGTAGTAGCAAAGTAAAAGTGTATATAACTGTCAACGCATTTTACCATAGCTTTCAAAACATGTACAAGACGAAGAAAAAGCAAAAGAATAAAAGTAAATATAACTTCTCTATCTGTGCACGTTTTCTTGAACTCTCATGTCGCTATATGGAAGAGAAGTGAAGAGTTCAGTTATCTTGCTAGCGGTACCATTAAGCGATATCTGTAGCTTTTCTGCCAATGTGTGCCGACAGTTCCTAGTAAACCGGTGCCAATACTACTAGTTATCAATTTTGCGAACAAAGTTCGTTGATATCGTTATTTTTAATTGAACTATGTGTAGCAAGACAGAGAGTACGGTTGCGAACTGCATTAAAACGTATGCAGATTGTACCCCTTGCCCCGCATACGGCGCGTACAGTTATTGTTTTTTGGCAATAATAAAATCAAATTACTTATAGAAATTATAAAACAAATAATGAAAAGAAGTCTGAGTAATACTACCTCCTATTTTTTATGGAGAGTCTACACATTTCTCTCTTTATCCCTGCGGCCTTGGATGCTCACCTCAGTAGAGGAAATGGGTGTCTGAAGATTATTACACCAACGTCGCGCCTGCAACAATGTTCCGCCGTGGTCAGCGTTGATTAAAGAAGGAAAAGAAAATCTTCTGCGCTTTAGGAAATTTTCAATTTATGGAAGAATGTAAATAAGCACAGGTCTCTGGTGTTGTCATGTGTTTACTTCGGATGATTGTATTCATGGGACTATCAATGAGAAAAATTACAAATTATTTATCTTTGTATGAACTTAAATTCCCAAACAATTTTCATCAAATTTACAATTTGATCTAATCGGTCATGAACCATGTAATGGCCAGCATAACCTCATATAAAGTAATGTTTAAAATTACAAATCATTTAACATAGGATGAAGTTAAACTTCTAAACAATGAGTTTTAAATTTAGAATCTAATTAGCTCAATCGTGATTCAGGTGATGGCCAGTATTATCTCGTGTAAAGTAATATCCAGATTCACAAATCAAGCAACATTTTTTTAATTCAGTAGGACGTGATATGGACGAGAATGTTCAAATTCAAATTTCCAAAAGATGTAGATTACTGAGTAATCAACTCAAGTACCATGAGTTGTTTACATATCGGTCACGATAGCTTTTTACTTACTTGAGCGACAGGGCATTTCCTTAGTCAAACGTGGCAGTTCCGCAGACAGGGACGTCAAGATGGTATGTTCCATACCTCAGTGCCGGTATTCTTAAACCCGATCTAGTGGAGGCGTCCTGTATTTCACTGCCATCTCCTTCCTCTGCTCAACTGCAGACTAAAACGCTCCTTTATCAACTGAACGAACTGCCCATCAAAACGCTTCATCAACTGACGGCACGATTGAGCAGCTTACCGTGTCACGCCATCCCAACCAATTACGCTCCCCATGTGCCACAGTCTGTGTATATATATATATATATATATATATATATATATATATATATATATATATATATATATATATCGCGGATTAAGGAAAGGTAACTTTTCGGGTTAATTCAAATTAGTCGGATTATCAATAATTCCATATATATTTATATGTTTGATGTATCGAAAGTGATTAACCTGTCACATTAAAAAGTACCAGAAATGTTACACGTTACGTACTTAATGACAAAAAATGAGAAAAAATCTTCCGTTTACAATACGACCATGTAATGAAATAAAATTACAATGTATTAATTCGACCATAACTATTGTAATGACATGTAATGTACAATATTTTTCGTTGTCCCTTCCGGGGAGAAAACAAATAGCGCTGTTGGTTTGCCGACTCTCAGGCACGCAACGCACAACTGACCATGCGTAAAACACGGCAATTCGAGGTTTATTCCGCACACTTCTAACGATTGACCTTGGAATTTAATTGCCATTGCAAATGCAAGGCACACTGGAAACTGGATACATTTAAATTCAAAAGGAAAGTCAGTTGACATGAGTGGTATTCTTGGAAAAACACATCCTCACCTTTGAACTTTCCTATGACTAAACTAGTTTAAATCAAATTTTTCATTATTTTTTTTAACAGCAGTCGTGTTCCGTTGTACAATTTTAGCTGATTCAGATGGTGTAACATAATTATCACACAGCCAACCTGGAGCTGTAAATTGTGTGGCGCCAATCCTGGCAAATCCAATAAATTTAGGAATTCAGTTGGATAATTGACTACATCATTTGGATCGGTAATGGAAGCGATCGACTTAAATGAATGTATTTGTCCATCAATTTGACTCTGAATTTTTATATTTAAATCATCTACATCCTTTTTTTGCTGCTAAAAGGGCTCGTTCGCTCAACCAAGCATGGTTTTTATAATTCACACCAATATTTGGGAACATTTTCGATAATAAATCTTCCTTTGACGTTATGAATTGACAAAAAATTGGTGGAAACGAAATGAGGACAGTAGAAGTATAAAGAGGAATTTTACCATTGAGAATGTCTAATAATACATTTGAAAACTCTCTCACGTCGGTAATATTTTCATTAGAGGCGATTTCTTCTCATTATTAGATTTATGAGTACCTGTGCTTTAAATAATGTGAAATAAAGGTTCTCGAAAACTGAACAGTTTTCTGTAAAAATGAGTTCAAAATTCCGAATTTTCATAGACGCTCAAACGCCATTTTCTCAAAAAGTGCTCCAACTTTTTATTGACGAGGTTTTTACTCTTCTTTAATATTCTTGAAGTCATATTTCGATTCAACTATTAAGAAACCGAAAAGTTGAGAAAATGTGAAGAAAATGTACTATCGGTGATAGTTGATGGCAGCTGGCCAGAGAATGAAGCGACATCTTAAAGCTAGTCCAAAACAAGGAAATTAGAAATAATGCTACGAGAAAGTCTGTGCCATTCTGTAGCACCTCTAGTTCTCTCATACTCCCTCATCCACTCATCTAATCCAATCCAAACCCTTATTCTTTGTTGCCACGAATCAACGCATTTCATTGATTTGTAGGGCGTGCGTTGGAATTCAATTATATAAACTATCGATAACTCAGCGCCAATATGCACCCGTGATAAATCCCTCCCCCCCCCGAGAAAAACTCATTTTTGTTGTCGACATGTCTTGTTTATTTCAATCTTAATGGATATGGGTCAGTCAATCTTTCCGAAGTGCCAGGCTCTGCGCGGTTTCGCTCTGCGTATCCCAATGTATCCTCCTTTTGTTGTTGGCTTATAGGTCGTGCGTTGGAATTTACGTATTGAAAATATCCAGGACACAAGCGGACATGTGTACCCGTGATAATTGCTCTCCTGAGAAAATCCATTTTTGTCTTGTCTTTTTTATTTCAGTCTTAATTGATATGGGTTGAACCGCCGGGCTCTGCGCGGTTGCTTCGCCCTCTCTTCGTCTCCCAGGGATGAATGCCTGCTCTATCTTGGGTCATAGGTTGCGCGTTGGAATTCGAGGTTTTTTAACTATTCCAGGTACAAGCGCATACGTGTGTCCGTGATAATTACCGCTCTGAAAGAATCCATTTCTGTCCTATTTTGTTTATTTCGGTCGTTTCCTCAAACAACTCTCCTCGAATTGGACCCTCTAAAAATTGAACCTAAAGAAAGGCGACTCTTTCAGTCCCTTTGAAATTTTTCTTTTCTACCTGCAACAAAAACATCTGGTTTCTGACTTTTGCATCGTGATATTTGATTATGC
>BLKR01017550.1:0-10827 GCA_011170035.1 Teleogryllus occipitalis
AGACTCGTTTAAAATTGCCACAAAAATCCTGCATTTAATTAAGTATTTTTGGTGGTGTTTCTAAAAGCAGTGCTATCTTTAAACTGAAGAAAAGTGAAGGAGAAAACCAGTTATTTTATCCAAGTTTTATTATTCAACATTTATAGTTAACACATTCAAAAAGCTCTACCACACATATTCCATAAATCGGTCATGTACGACTGTGGAATGACAATGATTTTTTAGGAATATTGCCTAGTATTGAGTGGAGTTATTATTGATTAAAATAAGAAGGAATCATGATTATATAAAATTAGTTTTGCACATTAAAATGTAATTAAAATATAATTTATGTAATCAAGATAGAAGAGATATGATATAGCAAAAGAATGACTAAAGTTTTCAAGGGCTATGCTAGGGACCGCCAACAATAGTTTTGAAAATATAAGCAGCCAATAAAATGTAACGATGACATCTACAAATAAAAATTTATTCAGAGTTTAACTTCAAATAAATTTAAAAGATTACTTTCACCAAAGCTCAATGGGGTTGTGAAAGCAATATTTTTTATTCATTAAACCGAAATGTGAAGTAAGTAGAAAAGTTAATATTTCGAGACCACTCATTCAGTTAATTAATACTATTAGACACATCATCTTTCCCGATTAATGAAATGATTAATAAAATTTTCCAACCCCAAATTGAAAATATAATATAAAAAAACTATAATTATTTCTGTTTTTGTAAATCAAATGAGTGTTTCTTGAAGTACTAAAGATTATTCTTTAGATGAGGATCAAATTGTGAACGGGTATCGGACATTGCTTGAAACTATGTGTTTAAAATACTTCAAAAGTTATGTTTAGGCGTTACTGGGAGCCAGTCTGTACAGTACGTGGAGTTTGTTAATGCATCTAGAGTATGTCTGGAGGGAACCTCTCAGAAACGAAATGACTTAACTGCCTTCGTATAAATCATCACATTACCGACACTAATTGTTTAGTTGCATCAACAGCAATGGGTCATAGAATATCCGTCACCTAAGACCGCACTCTTCAACAAAGATATTGTAGTAAATTCCTGTCATTGCTGCTATAGTTAATTGCCCTTTTTCCATAGTTTCAGATCGGCATTTTTCGCAAATTTGCGGTGGTCATACCAAACTGGCTCAACTCTTGACTCATCATATTGTGTGGTATATGTGAACGCATATGATCTTATATCCAACTTTTTTTCTACAAACTCACAGGAGAAAATGGTATTAATAGATACTATCGTCCACTGTCACACAGTGATTTTTCATTGTGCGTTTTTCACTATACTAGGTATGAAAGCCGTACGCTCACAAAAATTAAAAAAATGTAATTTCAGTGCTGTCAAGGCAAACATTGCTGTTTTTAATGAAAGAACATTTACATTTCTCCTCTTGTATCTGCCGGAAAACGCTGAGTACATTATATTGTGCAATTATTCCAGATCCACAATTCCACTATGTAGTACATATAAACTCTATTCAAATCCCAGAAGAAGTGGTACAAATACATTTTAAACTGTGTATTGTCCAAGTACTTTCTGTCACAAAACTATAACGAACATGTACCATAAGAATAGGGCTAATAATGGCAAGCTTGTAATGAATTGTTTTGGAAGAAAGCAAAAATTTCATTTGAAAGGTACGTCTAACAGAGCATAGAAAAACCATCGGGTATGGTAGCGGAGCAGGAGGGCAGCGGGTATGGTAGGAAAGTTCACAACGGGGCAGAAGAAGACACTGTCGAGGGGGCGACTACTCGTCTTGCTTCCCTGGATCGCGTTCCGGTCGCTCAATTTTGAACGCGCTACGTCTTCCCATGCGTTATTTATTTCGCCCCCGACCGCTCACATCTCTTCGCGCCACCCCACCACCTCTCCACCCCCTCCCCCAGCCGAAGAGCGGCAGCGAGCGCGATGCATTCTTAATACTATCACCGCTCCCCCCTCCCGCCTTCCCGCCCTGCCGCCTACCGCCGCCTCCACCTCCTCCTTCTCTACCACCTCGGCCTTCACTTCCACCGACTCCACGAGAATTCTAGAGGTCGGCTGCTCCTTTCAGTAGTTTTCCGCGGATTCCAAAACCAGGCGAATGCCGGAGCAGAACCCTAATAAAAGGGGCACGGACCGCGCGCGATCTATCCTTCCTCTTCCTTATCTTATCCTCACCCATTACTTACACACACGCCTACATGTATCGTCAACCCTCGCTTTCACACAGTTATGTGCCCTACATTATCGGACATGACGGGAGATCAGTTGGATGCTGGGGGAGATACATAAGGGAAGAATTCCTTCATAAGCTGACGTGTAGGTTGGCTATTTGACCATACATTGGAGATTATCGCCGCCTCCAGGCATCAAAACGTACAGTACACTGAAGGGACTTATGACCATTACAGTTGACTTGCCTGGGAACATCAATCAATCAACTCATCCACCAACCTCACCTCAACCTCCACCAACATCACTGTCTCTACTTCCACCTCCTCCTCCTCCACATTTCTTTTGTCTGCTTCCATCTTCGTCTTCCCATCTCTACCGCTAGCACCACTGCCTTCACTACGCCTCCAACTCTGCCCCGGCACACCATTTGCCTTTGCCACCTCCTCCTCCTCCCCGCCAACTTCGCTCCTCCTCGTCCCTGTCACTTCCCTCGATCGGCCTCCTTCGCCCCTTCCTCCACTGTCACGGCCCCGCTTCGTCCTTCCGCACCCAACGGGCTCAGAGCATAAACAGTTGTCACTGCGGTGTCTCTGACGGGAAGGTCCTAGGGTTCCAGTTCCAACGGTGGCAGGACACTACCTAGATCGAGTTCAGCCGCTGTCTGGAGGAACATTTTAGCGGTAGGGTGCTCTAATCGATAGTTTTCCGTGGTTTCTCCGATCACCACCAGTCGAATGCCGCACTAGTGCATGTCGGAACAAACGACTATGGACCGCACGCGATCTTCCCTTTCTCTTCCTTGTCCTACCATCTCCCCTCCCTGTCGGGAGACTGCTAGGGAACGAAGAACTTGTCATGACTTTGGTGCCCTTCTGATGGGAAAAAATGCCTGGATGTAAAAAGCAATGCTGGCCGACGTGTAGGTCAACCCCATTTCTCACCATCCATCAGAGGAAGAACATTACCACCTCTTGTGTGTGATAAAAACATGCCTAATTTATAGGAATAATGACCAAAGCACTAGACGCGCCCGAAAACACGAAATAGTCAATCAGTCTAAAAAACAGTCAATCAGTCAGTCGAACAATCAATCAAACAACAAGTCAATCAATTGGTCAATCAATCAGTCAATCAATCAATCCTCGCCGCCCTACTCCCGCACCATTTCCTTGCTCCCTTCCTTGCCCACGCACAAATTGACTCCCTATCCCGCAATGAGGTGCAGTCACTGTCGCCCCGATTCTGGTCCTAGATCCCACATTTCTGGGACTTGACGTACTAGCGTGTGAATGTGTCAAACTTGTCACAGATATATTTGGCTGAGGAAAATATTAATATCACATACAAAAAGATGGAAATGTAATTTAAAGGTAAAATTAGTAACGAAGTAAATATCCTCTAATATAGAAATTGGAAAATCGGCGTTTGTATATGACATCCACACTTCTCTAAGAGTTACTCCTCTGGTTCACCATTTGCGGCCAATTCTCGGAAACATTTATTTTTCAATCCTTCCACTACATAATTATCGAAAAAGCTACTTTTGAAATTTTAACACCCTCAAAGCTGTTTTTAGTTTTAACAAACCTATGTATTTGATCAATAGGTCTTACGGTTTTTTAAATATTCTGCAAAACTTCTAGAAGAAATGTTTTTGTGGGATGAAAAGGCACATATAGTGATGAAGCGCTGAAAATTACTGTAAAAACTTTCAGGTATAACGTGGTTACACTAAATGTGATTCATAAAATTGATGATAGTACAATAAGGAATAAGTGTATAAGGAAACACGTTTAAAAAAATACTTCTATCGTTGTATCGGTTTATTTCTTATATTATCTCTTTATGCTTGGCGGTGTCAAACATTGTGTTCAGTATTTATTTTGAAATGGAACAAAAACTAGTAATACAACAACAGCATATACTTTCACGCTTTATCTGTAAGTGACATTTTAAGTTACGCGAAAATTACACACATTTCTACAAAAGTTTACATGACTTTATTTAAAGATCTAATCTCTAAAATCACAAAAATTATCTGCAAAAATACCTCCTACACAACGATGCACTGAAGACGCCAAGCCGCGAAGCTACTTGATTATGTGGATTTAATCTTTCAGTCAATTGGAAACTTTGCCAGTTTGTCAATAAGCCCTGAATCATCCGCGAGTAGATACTAATAAATATATCGACTTAAGAAGCAGTAACTGCCATCTTTAGTCGAGAACAACTTTTTTCCAAAAAGATAGGAAATACATGACGCTCACCCAGCACATCGTGCAGTTAACGTCGTCGCACAACTCGGTCCCTGCAACAAGATACACATCACGAATTTTTTTAATCCTTGTTTTCACACAGGCTTTTAACGCACACTGCTGCCCACTGACTGGGCGCGCGTCACTGGTACAAATCTTCATAAATGTCACGCGATTTCAGAGCGTAAATAAAGCTGGTTCGCTACAGTTGTAGAGTTCTTTCATTCATTTTTCGGAATACAGGAGATAAATATGTTTCACAAAACTTGTGGAGTGCTGGACGGGTTGGAAAATGATGTTTACGTCGGGTTTCGTCGTGAGGACGATAAAAAGAACGGAACGAGGTTTGGAATATGTGATAATATTCTTTGCGGTTTTGTTCCGTGCATTAAATCTTGACATGATATGATATAGAACATAGTTTTTGGTCTAGTATTTTTATCGTATTTTTTATCGCAGTGGCTATACATCTTGTGGGAAAAAATTAAATCGTCAGGAACTGGATTATACATTTCATTAAGTCCTCGTATTTTATTTAAAGTTTCCAATCTCAACCCACGCATATCTAAACTGCTTTCACTATGTAGTGACAGAGATATTTTGCTGGCTGGTGAAGTTTAGGACTAAAATTTGATTTGATCTTACAACCGCTTCTTCTCTCTCTCCTCTAATTTCTTTTCCTCTACGGATTATCCCGTTAAACCTTTGCCTTAGCGATATACGAAGGACATACTCTACTGTTATTTTTTTCTGATTGATTCTCTTATATATTTCTCCTTATTGCTTCATGTTTGATTTTATCCCGTTTAAAGCTACTTTTAACCTACGGATACAGTTTCTGGTGTTGAGGTATTGATTTGGATCTTAGAGTTAAAATTTGTTCCTTGAATTGTAACGTTACGACCGCCATCCAGTAGAATTTCTCATAGCTGTTTTTATCAATGATCTTCCATTTAGTGGTCTTCTTTTTCTGTAACGTATTCGTTATTAGTATTAATTGATTTCTGTATATCTTTATATTTGTCATTGGATATTAGTTTCATTCAATACTAAACCTGTTCTATATACCCGTTTCAAAGGACGAATTAATTTTGTCAGCAAAAATGTAACGAAGCATACTGTCATTATTTTTTTTAGTTTTGACATAAATATGTGCGTTATTGTTAAAATTAATTGAAATCAATGCTTTAATCTATTATAGAGAAAATCGTAACTGAAATGTATGAATTATGTACTTTTTATAAGCTATTTTCGTTAATCAGAATGGTCACAATATTCCTTTCCCATTAAAAATAATTCGCAGAAAATTCGTAGAAGCACTCTTTCAATAAGTTTGAATATTTCCATTTGAAACACAACACTTTGTTTTTAATCATTAATTTTCAATTTCAATCACAAATTTGTTTTCAATTATTTAGATACGAATATTCATCTTTGAAAAAAAATTTACCTCTTCTTTCAACACACAAGAAAATTCAAAATGTTTGGCGACTGAGCAATCAATTAAATTAGTATTCACCATTCAAAAAGAACAAATCGTAATATCGCAAGACTTAGCAATGACGCAACATTTTTTACAAGCGCTCATTTTCCAAGTATTTTCCCGCGCGCCCTCGAAACCAGAGTCCATTTACGAGCTCACTTGCGAGCGGAGAACGTTTGAGACCCCGTGACTCGTGCGGTCCTTTCTCTCACCCCCCACCGCCGAGCGAGCGCTTTTCCAGAAGGCAAATGAAGAATGATTACCTCAATCTGGGAGACGGCGGGGCTCGTGTGCAAATTCCCGCCACAAAGACGCGACCGGAAGCCCGCGTTTTCCAACAGAGGAAATATGACGCCGCTAATGAAAATTTATCATCGAAATTCTTTCTTTCCTCTTCGAATGGCATCCGCGGGGATTTGACTAACAAACGATTTCAACAGGGCTCGAAATATCCAGAAATGTAGCACGACCAATAGAATTAATGGATTTCGTCAATTTGCATTTCAAACGAAATAATTTCTCAAGCAACAAAATGAAATTAAACGTTTTATTTTTATTACGCTTATAAATGAAATGAAGTTCGTATCGGTTCGAGCGGTCGCTTTTGAAAAGAGGAAACATGGCGTCTATTCATTGCGTTCAGTTCGTATATTCGAACCTACTATATTCTGCAGGCATGCGTGCTGCAAAGTAAGGTAGTTGATGTTTTAATTTTTGACAAGAAAAGCCATTGAAAATTGTGGAAATTCACGAAGAAGGGAAAATATCATTAGATTGGGCAGCATGAAAAGGCAATTTTGATATTAAACATTGAGTGGATCATAATGTCCTTATTTTTTAATATTTACTGAATTAACTGGACAGAATATTTTCTGAATGAATTAATACGTCGTATATCAGACAGAGAAAGCAAGGACAAACACACACACACACACACAGATAGAGAGAGACAGACCGATAGACAGACACATAGACAGACTGAATGTGTATGAGAAATGTGTATGACGATATGAGCTTGAGCATATATGACGAGCATATCATATATAAAGAACGTATTTAATAAAACATACTTAAAATTTCCTAACAGTATTTGTGACAGGAACAAATATTTCAGAGAAATTGTGAAACAATATTTTTAAGGAAATTAGAAAAGCATAATTACCATGATTCCATCAAATGTCGGTTACTTATCAATTTTAAGATTATAATTTAAGTTTTTATTCAGTCTGCCAATCATATGATGTATTAAAAAAATACTGAACGATGTACATTCTTTCACGAATTAATAAGTATACAAAAACCACATCAACACAATGAAGCAAGCAGTTCTCGGAAATTGCACTAAATACTAATATAACTGAGAACTTATCAGCTCTTGGATTAGAAAACCGCGAGATTTTCCACGGTACAACGAAAACGAAAGTCAGAGAAACATACCGACTCAAACTTGCCAAACTTCACCAAAACGTTATATCGGTATGTGCTGGACTACTCTGGTGGATTTTCAGTTTATTAAACTGCTTTACCGGGAAATGTTTTTTGAGCTCATATATTATAACCATGTTCCGTTTGATGTTCCTTCCAAAATAATGTATTTTATGATTTATATTGTTTTTTTGCGATTTTCATTATTGTTGGATAATATTAATGTTTCCGAATCTGTTTGTTGCCTACGATTTTCAAAGCAACGGTTTTTGTGAGACGGTTCCTTGGCATTTGGCTTTTTCAAAGCAATAATTTTTTTTACGGAATGAAAATAACTTAGACTCCCCTGTCATACATTTTCTGCAATATATTCATTTTAATGACACTAGATTTGTTACATTGTCAATTCAGAAAAAAAAGTAAATTTTCTTCAAGATTTCGTTCACAACGAACACTGGAAAATGTGTATAATTCTAATTTTATGTAATTTAATCTTTAATTATGCAAAGATGTGCATCATTTGGGAAATAGTCCAAAACAGAATAGGGAAAATAATAAGACAATCTCATATTTCTAGTTGAAATTAAGGAAGATCTTTTCTTACACGATAAGCAAAATCTTTCAAAACTAGCTATTAATTTCAGTTTATGGAGTAGAACCTGTGGCGCCACAGAAGATGAAACAAAGCACTTAGAATGAAGATGTTCGAATCCTTCAGAAAGAAACAGAAAGCAGATGTAGTAGATTGCCCACTGAACCTCTCTGAATTCTGACACATGTGCCCTGTTTTAAAGAACGTGCCGTTTAGTTCAATTACGTAATGAATCAAATCTCAACAGAAGAAAATTGAAAATTAACTCTGGCCAAATAAAGTGAAGGAAACAAATACCGCATTCTGGGTACAGAAATACTAAGTATCGCAATGTCGAAGAACGTGTGTTTAAAGTTTGTCCCCTCTTTAGTCTCTCTCCTTTCTTCTTTCTTTCGTATTTTCTACTTCATTTTCATTTATGATTCCCTTCTCTCATTTTTCTCTTCTCTTCCATTTCTATACATTAATGCTGTTCGGCCCTAAGCCGCCATCCTGATTGAGGTTTTCTGGATTTACTCAATCGCTTAAGGCGTATGCCGGGATGGTCCTTAGTTTTTCACTCCCAGACGTAAATGTACAGATTTCCCTCCCCTCTTATACGTATGTTACTACCGTGTATCAATGTAGACTCAGTGGTTAGGCGGAAGAACAGGTCCTATGGCCTGAGCATCGCCATTAATAAAGACATTATTATTATTATTATTATTATTATTATTATTATTATTATTATTATTATTATTATTATTATTATTATTATCTATATATTTAAAAAATAAGGTATTTTGCCATGGCTTCGTTTAGAGCTTCTACTGAACCGATTGTAGTATTTTTTCCTTTAAATGAAAGAATGTGATCCCTAGATGTGTTATCAGATATTGTTCGTATTGATTCACCACTATTTACAGTGTAAATTAATTAATTAACTCATTCTTTAATAGTACGCTTATCAATAATCAATTGTTTTCTTCCAAAGAGTGGCTGTTTCAAAATCGATATACAAGTATTGCGACCCACCCCTCCGCCGGCTAGCTCAGAATGGGTTTTCAAGGTGGGCGCAAAATAAAAAAATACAATTAGAATAGCGGGGATCAGGGTCATGTGTGGCCGTTGTGGATTGAATGCACTTACACAGAAACTCAAGTCGAATCACTTTCCACTTACTTAAGTATATTCTAATTAAATTGCTGTTACAGTAAATGAACATAAAACACTTTACATATACAAGAATTTTGTCTTGCTGAAAAAAAGAAAACAACTTACACTCTTAATAATTAACTACACTGTTCTCTCATTTAAATCAATTTCAAAGAATACTTAAAACTTTGCCTAATCATTCCAGTCGTAAATTTCTAGTTGCAACTTTACAATTAGCTAAGTTTTTCTTGAAAGAAAAGATTGATTCTATTTTTCACAGAATATCGGTATAAAGAACCTGTACTAATACTTTCTTTCCGAAACAAATTATTTCTTCTAATATCTACAAATTGTTCAAGTTGGCACGACCTTACTGTGTCTTCTCACGGCGTAGAGAAATCTGCGGCGTCGACTCTTCCAATCGCTCGGATGTCCTAGTCCGGCTAGCTCAGTCGGTAGAGCATGAGACTCTTAATCTCAGGGTCGTGGGTTCGAGCCCCACGTTGGGCGCCAGTTGCGACCCACCCCTCCGCCGGCTTGCTCAGAATGGGTTGTCAAGGTGGGCGCAAAATAAAAAAATACAATTAGAATAGCGGGGATCAGGGTCATGTGGGCCGTTGTGGATTGAATGCACTTACACAGAAACTCAAGTCGAATCACTTTCCACTTACTTAAGTATATTCTAATTAAATTGCTGTTATAGTAAATGAACATAAAACACTTTACATATACAAGAATTTTGTCTTGCTGAAAAAAAGAAAACAACTTACACTCTTAATAATTAACTACACTTTTTCCTTTCTCTCATTTAAATCAATTTCAAAGAATACTTAAAACTTTGCCTAATCATTCCAGTCGTAAATTTCCTAGTTGCAACTTTACAATTAGCTAAGTTTTTCTTGAAAGAAAAGATTGATTCTATTTTTCACAGAATATCGGTATAAAGAACCTGTACTAATACTTTCTTTCGAAACAAATTATTCCTTCTAATATCTACAAATTGTTCAAGTTGGCACGACCTTACTGTGTCTTCTCACGGCGTAGAGAAATCTGCGGCGTCGACTCTTCCAATCGCTCGATGTCCTTGTCCTTGCAGCTCGGTCAGGAGCAAAGCCGCCCCTCTGCAGAACCGCACGGTCGCCCCTTTCCAGTACCGTTGTTCAACTCACGATGTGGCCTCCGTCTCGTTTTCCGTTGATACTCTTTTCGTATTCTTTTATAGAATGTAACTAGCTTTTAATTCCATATTTAAAAAGAATCTACAATACGACAACTGAGTCTATTGTATAAGAAGAATAAATATAAAAATAAAAAAAACTGCAAAGAAAAGAAATGAATGGCCTCGTTAGTTTCATGCTATTCACACTCCTCTCTCTTACAAAGATTTTAAATGCGTCACTTATACTTTCATCCTTTTCCTGATGAATTGTTTTAATGCATTGTAATATGATAATTACCTCCTCGAATGTCTTGAAGAGTTTTTTATCGTAGATGCAGTCCTGAAGTCCGTAGCAGTACGAGGTGCCGCCTTCTCGTGATCGGTAGGTCCTCACTCTCCAGCTGTTACTTCAGAAAAGAAAGCTTTCTTTCTCCCGACTCTCGGTGTCGCATACTCTACCTAGACGCTCCCTTACGGATATAGTTCGTAGTTTCCATTTTCGGATTGTATTCATGCGCGTTGGCGCGCGTTCAAACAGCTTATCTTATTCTTGAATATTGATGTGCTCCGTTTTCCGAGACCTCGGCAAAACGGATGGTCACAA
>BLKR01017551.1:0-10810 GCA_011170035.1 Teleogryllus occipitalis
CACTACACTTACGGGACCCTAGTAATTTACACGCTCGGAATTACTATCAATAAATCATGTACCACAAGTGTGATTATGTGTAATTAAGAGGCAAAGATAGGACAAAGAAGAACAAAGAATTATTGCGGGCAATCCGTGGCCCGTTTATTAAAGTATTGCTTGAAAAAAAGTCTGGTACTGATCGGAGAAGCCATGGTAAACTGCTAAACAGAGCAGCCGTCCGCTAGATTTTTTCTCCATTCAGCAGTTGGAGTCGACCTAGCTATCAACTTCAAATTTTGAAATCGTTAGTGGACTTAAAGAGGGCGCAGTTTTGATCTGTGGGCATACTACTTGGACACAAATCTTCTGTGGAACTAGATATGCGAAGATGGAGCTACATCTTAATTGGGCAGGTTTTGAGGTTACCTCCCCGTGTACGAATTGACCACTATTTCCTCAATGATATTATCCATTATTTGTGTACGCATCTGCATTTGTAGAAATTTCAGATGTGTTGGTTAAACTAACAAGTTGGTTTATAACACGCTGCGCATGTCAATTAAATTATTCCTGAGATGACAATGATAAGTAGGAAACGAATTTTTGTATAAAAAATATTTTTACAGGAATGAGATAACTGCATTAAATATTTTTGTTTTTACAAGACATTCTGAATGAATTAGAACAATTTTTATTTTTACGTAGTTTTACATATTTTAATACAAGTATATATTTTTTACATATTTTCCTTTTTCCTACATATTTCTTACGTATTTCGTTACTTTTAATATATTTGTGTAGCTAAACGAAAGATTTCAGTTACTAATATGCTTCTGTCAGTCAAAATATGCTTCTGTGACCACCGGACCTTTGCCGTGAATTATTACCTCACTTCCCTGCTTCTTGCAAAAAGCGAATTCGTAATCAAGAACGTGCGGATGTTTGCGAAGAAAAATTAACCTCAACCAAGTGGTGTGTGCATGTAAGTGTAAGTATGTATAAGGGGTGATAATAGGACAAGAAAGAGGAAGGGAAGAGCCCGTTTGTTAGGGTACTGCTCCGGCATTCGCCTGGTGTTGATCGAAAAAACACGGCAAACTACAATCAGAACAGCAGGTTGCTATAATTCTCCTCCAACCGAAAACCCTGAGATCGTCAGGACTCGAACCTAGTATCTCCCATTCAGAGGGACTGCAGTGACTTCAGTTGATGCCCAGAGCCATCTCTCCCAGTAAATCGAGTTTAATTAGATAAACCATGTTAGATCGGAGGGGGTGAATGTTCTCTTTACCCCTTCCCCTGTTTATCGGAATCCATCATTAGTTATTCAACTGGTCACGAGGGCACGTCGCAAACAGCATCGCCTATACTACGCACGTATTTTACATTTCTAAATAAATTTTTTAATGTGTGGTGAAGAGTAGGTGTACAAATACTTCTATGGAAGTAAAATACTTACTTTGAACCGCTCCGATTTTATTTCAACTGATTGGCAACTTTTGATGTTCGAAATTTTGAAAATACTTGTATGGAACAATTTTCAAACACAATAATGAATTTTTGTTTTATATATTTTCTATTTTTCATTAGTATTTGGGAAAAACGAAGTACATTTATATATATTTCGCTTTTTTATTAAAATAAATTCGGCCCCCTAATGACGGGCATTCGTCTCTTCGCGCGAGGATTCGTAGGTCGTTCGTTCAGGTGCGGCAGCGCCTGGGCGCGACCCACAGAAGCTCCACTCCTGGAATGAAGGGGCGCCGCTGGAGGCGCTGCGATCGCTCTCCCGTAAAACGCGATGGATTTCCGGTCGGAACTTGAAGCGCGGCTGCTGCGTGGGGCTGCCTCTGGGATTTTGTGGGTCACTGCGAAGCCGTAAAGAGTCGGCGGAAGGGGAGAAAGGAACGATGTACTTTGGCACTTCCTTGTTACTTCCTCTGGAAGTAAACCACAAAGAGTTCAATTTCCTACCTCATCAACTTGATTAATACAGTAGGTTAATGTCTTTTGCTTAAAGTTTTGAAACAAGTAATTAGGGACCACTTATTTCTCACGAACAACTGCCTTTCTTGAATTTGTAGGCTTAGAACGATAAAACTGTTGACTTCATAATTTCATTACGATATACAATCAACGTTTCATCAGATCTTCTACTTCTGTGTTTTTTCTTTTACAGACTCAGAAGTGTCTAATTATGTATAAGTGTATTCTACACAATAAATTCTAATTAGATAATATATTTGTATTAACGGTCTGTACATAAAACATTGGTTTATTTATTCATTTTTCACATCTAGAATACGTTTAAATACATGTTGCGGAATATATGTTTGCTTCCTTTTTGGTCTAATTACAGCAGAAATGGCAATTATTATATAAGTATTTAATTTATGGCAGCTTATGATGAAAGATTAATATTACCAAAACATTTTAAAGTGTTTTTAATGTTCTTACGAAGATTATTTACACAATTCAAGGACAATTTTTACAGAATGTTTGATATTTGTACAACATAAAACGAGATGGTACAAATGGCAGGAGAAACAAGTCTAGGAAAAAAATGGTTGTGTTACAGAATGGCACTCACTTCCTCCCACTAATTAGTTTTCTAATATATTTAGTCTAGGCTAGTTTTGCGGTATTGCCATTCCCTCTTCCCAACTGCTACCTATCGGTCTATCGGTGTCAAAGCGACATTTTTTCACACTCTCTCAAATTCTTCAAACTCTCAGTTCCCTAATGGTATAATTCACAGATCGTTAGAATATTGCAGAAGAGTCAAACATGGTCATTTATGCAATTTTGCATTAAAAAATTAGGAACATTTCTTGCGAAAAATGTAATTATTAACGTGAGAGATATTTAAAAAAATGTATCAGTGTAATTTTTGAAAACTCTAATGAATGTGTCAAATGGTGTGCATTCATGTAATTCAGTGTATTTTGCACTATTCGTACAAAAAGTTTAAGAAAAAAATTGGTACCGTTTTTGAGAAAATGTCGCTTGTCGCATTTTTGGAAATAGGCAATTTTAAGCACATTTTATCTAAAAAAATTTTGTTTTCGAGAAAGTTTATAACAATCATATATAGTACTTGAACTTACAAATTCTATAGTGTATAAAATGTCCGTAATGCAAATATTAAAAACATTAGTGATATATAAAAAAATAAATTTGTGTATACTTTGAAAAATCTAAAGAATAGATCAAAATGGCGTTTATGACATGTTTTTCAATGTATGTAAGAATATCCGAACAGAAAGTTTCAAAAAAATTTGGAGAAAATTTAGTTTTCAATATCGCCTTTATTTTTTCCAAAATTACTCTGAAACTACTAATATTTTGAGAAAAATGTACATTAAAGATTTAATTTCGAAGAAGATTTTTTATTCAGAAATGTCTCTATCTTCACTTCTGTAGTTCAAGTATGACAATAAAAAAACTTTGAAGTTTGCAGTTTTCGAAAATGCATATGTTTCAACAAAACTGCGATCTATTTCAATTTTTTGCGTCGTTTACACCATCCGAGGGCACAGTTTAATTTAAAAACTTGGAACAAGTTCTGTGAAAAATTCATAACGTTCTTGATACTTCATGTAAAGTACCCCGAAAAATTTGAACCATTAGTTTCAAATTCAAGAAGTCGCGGAATCAAGCAGATCGATTGAGAAATATCAATTTTGGTAAACATTCTGCTAACGGTTTAGTTACTCGATTTGTTCACAGACTAACGGACGGAGATACGGACGGACTGACGTTTTCTCTTAAACCCCATTTTTCGGTACAAAGGACCCACAAAACTTGAATTTTGAATTCACAATTTGTTAGAGGAAGTCATTTACTACGTGTAGTAAGAAAACCTAACGAAAACCTTAAGAAAGCATTTACTACGTGTAGTAAGTGCACCTTTCTTGGTATCAGGGATTTACAATACAATTTTTCAACAGAAAAGAGTCGTTTTTCTCGCATACTACGTATAGAGTATGCAAAAAGTAAAATTCACGTTTTTGCTTCTAACGAAGTCGATTTCTGAAGAAAAGGCGCGTGCGTAAGCTGCACTTTTTCAGTTGCGCCTTCAATCCAGTCGAGGAATTGTCAGAGGGAAGGACCCTTGATTATAATTCCAGAACCTATGTCGAATGTTGGTAACACCTGGATAGACCACTGTTTGTTAATGACAATAATCATCACACGTACGACGACACACATGCTATGGATGATGATGAAACAATAATGAAACAAGTGGCATGGGTAACGAGGGAACCCTGAGAAAACATTCTACAAATTTGCTTTGCTTACTATTTCATGGATCAACTTGACTATATTCAGGAGTGGAAATCTAGTGTCCTGTCAACTTTCGTTACAGGTCGTCCAGGTCCACGACCCGTTATTTAAGGTACCGGTTCTGTATCTTTATCCACCACTTACCGATAGCGGTAAGTAACGAAAACGAATAGATTATAGTAGCCGATATACAAAATTCTCTTACTGTTTTATCCACCTATTTATCCTGGGTCAAAAATCTGCCGCAGTTGGGTCTCGCAGCAACAACCATCCGATCTACGATGCTCTAAATGCGAACTCGCAGTCCTACCCGCTGCCGGAATCAGTCAGATTCTTTTATTCATATCAGTTTACCAAATGAGATTCTCCATCAGCAGTTGTGGCAATGACCTACGAGCACACCCTAGAGCATCCGGCATTCGCGCGTTCGACTTCAACTTCCCCAGACAAAGACGTCTCGAGGGGCGCCGGCGCTATTGATTCGAGTTGTGAGAGCACTTCGGGAGCTTACGCAGCGGCGGAGTCGTCTAAATGAGGTTCCCCACCAATTAACTTGCGCTAATGCTCCATATAATGCCTATTCTCAGTCTATTAGCCCAGACCAAAGCCAGCTCCTTGATCTCGCCGCGAGGAACCTCATCGCAGCAATTTGCTCTTGACTTAGTTGCATTTCAAGTTGGCAACAAGCAGTTTTGTAAACCAACTAACGGCACCTATTGTGATTTCAGTCTCTCTATACCTGGAAGGTAACAAATAAATCTCTCTGAAATGTTTGTGCAATCATTGGTAAAAGAGAAATGTATCTTTTTTATATGAAACATCCTTCATAATTACTTTTTTCCTTATGTTACTCGTGCATTTTCCGGTGTCTATTTCTTGTAAAATGTACTTATGAAATTATATACAGAGAGCTAAACAGATAAATATATCGTTAATGCTCCAACTCCTTGCAATCAAATGTTGCTCCAGGAATTGATGGAATTGCATCCTAGACAATAAAAATTTTATTTGATTCTCTCTCAAATCCACTTCCTCTCGTTTTTAATTTATATTTCTTGCAGGGAACTTTTCCTAAAATTTTCAAACGTGCAGTAGTTGTACCCATCCATAAATTAGGTAACAAGAATAATATGAATAATTATAGACCTATATCATTATTGATATGTATATCCAAATTATTAGAAAAATGTATCAAAATACAATGGCTAAATTATCTTGGAGAGTATAATCTATTGTCCCTAAGTCAGTACGGATTTCGTATTACCCTCAGATGATGCTATATATAATGTCACTCGCAAACTTCTACAAGAGCTAGACGTCGGAAAGAAATGTCTAGGCACCACAGAAAAGCTTTCTACACATTTAATAATATCCCAATGAAATAACTGAATTCAATGGGAATGAGAGGAACGTATTAAATTTATTTCAATCGCTTTGAAGTGATAGAATTCAAGTAGTGAAAATTAATAATCAATTAAGTCAACTCGTAAGCATCTCCATAGGATTAGCTCAGGGAATGGTTCTGAGACCTATATTATTTCTAAAATATAGGAATTATCTGCTGAAATTTCATACTCAAAAAGAATCGTGGGAACAATTTTTGCAATGCTGATGATACTGCCATTATTTACACTGGTAAATCATGGGATAAGACGTACAGTAATGCTAATAATGGTCTAAAAGAAAACAAAAAATGCCTTGACTCAAACTTATTATCGCTAAACACCTCTAAATCCACTTGAATCTCTTTTTCCTTAACATCCATAGGGTAACAGCAAATTGGGAGTAAGCTCCAAATAAAAATACACGATAGCAGACAGATCTTCTCACGTTAAATATTTAGATACTTTCATAGACTTAAAATGGAAGATTCATGTTGATTTTCTTTGTTCTAGATTACGAAAGACAATTTAAAAATTCATGATATTACGCTCCTACTTACCACCTAACCTTTTACGTTTAGTCTATTTTGCACTATTTCAATCAGTATATGAGCATGGAATAATTGGCTGGGGAGAAGCTTGTAAATTTATCTTAAAACAAAGAAATATGCTCCAAAAAGTAATAATCAAAAATTTTCCTAAACTATCCAACTGACAAAATATTCTTGATGTTTGAAATATAATGTGTCAATAATGAATAAATTACGATTCTAAAGGTACATGTAACTAATTCATTATTATCATTGTTAACAACTTGATAATAAAAAGGGAATATTATGACGGATTCACAAAAAGTCAGATCAAAAACATACAAAGTCGGCATTCAATAATACATAGTGTGACAGTGATAACATATTTCATGACAGCCGCATAAACCACGATTTCATTTCAATGCACTTAGTTTCTTCCTCCAATGTTTGTACCGAGAGAAATTATTACGGCGAAGCTATTTGAACTAAACCACAAAAATCACTACCGAGCATCGCTCTCAAACACGGATTCATATTGCCCAACAAAAAGGTATTGATAACAGTCCCTGATTGATATTACATAATAAAAAATAAATTTTATTCAATAATATTGTTCTACGAAACATCATTGGAAACAGTCTCAGAATGATATTAAATAATAAAAAGCAAGAATTTATAATATGTCGTTCTCTTTTTCTGTATCTATGGAAATAACAATTGTGTAATTCGATACCGATGAAGTGCATCACACCTCCAAAAATACGAATGTTACATATTGAAAAACAACTCTCGCAGTGTTGCTAATTATTTTAGTTAAAATGTGGAGAGAATGCATAGTCTGGATTGTGAGTAAGATCATATATTTTAGACAACAAAGTAAGAATTCGAACTATATGATTTTGATAAGTTAAATTTATTAATTGATCTAAAAAAATGTTGACCCAGAATTATTATCTACAGAAAGCGGAACAAGAGAAACAAGAAATCATTTTAAGACTACGATTAAAATATCATTTTTGTATTCCATTTCAACATTGCTCCCTCTCCATTTCAAGACTGCACCCAGCATTGGTCCTTGGATTGTCATCAGTAAGACATTATTTTTTTAGAATAATGACAAATTATTCTAAAACATTAGCTCCACACTTTTATTCTTTACATAATATATTGTAGAAGTTTAACGATGAATCACCTAATACCATTTTTCAGAGATAAGTTCAAGTCATTAAGTTAAAACAAAAAAGATTCGTTTGTATAGTTACAACAAAAACAATAGGGTGATGCAATCACCATTTAGACTTTTTTCACAGAAAAAGAAGAACGAGGAACTTGCTTGGATTCTTTCTTTGAGGACCACGAGGCCATAGCCAGAAATTTGCATGCAATATGCAGTAACTCACTCCTACAGCCCACCAGCTACGGCACACACTATTATCTGCATCAATAATTCACGAACGAGTAGCGTAAGAAGTATAGTGGGGAGAGACGATATGTGGAGAGAGAATGGAGACAGCTCACAGCGATTAGCTCAGACCGTAAAGAGTATTCACACTTCAGCGAAGAACGAATTTCCCCCCGGGGAGCAGTGGAACATTTTCTTTCGTGTGATAAAGCGTCCGATTGAATAGAGTTCCCGATTTTCTTTTGAATTCACAGCCGGTGGCGAGAACAAAACTATCGCTCGAGCACTGGTAGAAATATTTTGTTTTTCAAGTAGTTATAAGCTTGCAGAGAAAACAGCTACGTAAAATACGCAGCGCCAACAAGCAAATGCATAAAATTTACGTACAAATTAATTTATTTATATACTGATATTTCTTTCCATGCAAAGACCTGTGTAAATGAAGGGAGAAATATGATAGTGATAAATGTTATGAGACCAGTGATATGATGTAAATTATGGATTGATATAATATTAGCTCCCTATCAACTTAACTGAAATTCTAGATTGACTGTAAACACGAAGTAGGTGAGAAATGGTAGACGATTAAGAAATTGTCGCCTTGTAACTTTCTTATTCTGACCTTGGATAAAAGAACTTGAGCGATTTAATTCACAGTTGACTCATTTAAATATTGGGTCTGAGAGTTCACACATGCTGAGAATGTGAAGACATTTCATACTTTTTCGTATTTCGAAGTTATGATAGACAATATCTCTCTCAACGCATTTTCACCATTCCAGCTGTAGGAGCATACAGTATCATACTAGCGTCCTATGTCACCCAGAACGTTCATATTTTGAATTTTTTAAAACAATACTCGGCGTTTTTTGTCTCTTTAAAGCCGAGGGCGACTGTAAAGAAGTCAAGCTTGCGGTCCGCCTTTCCCGCTCTACATCAGACTTTTTTGGGAAGTCATTTTGACGCGAAACTTGACAAACATCTCTACCTTCCGCTTTGTTTATGGAGCTGCGGGTCCGTCAGAGCGGGACGCGCTCTGGGAGCGGGGGCGGGGAAGGCGGGGGCGGAGCGCGGATGTCGCGTCCAGCGCGAAGTGAGAAGACAGAGCAGGGGAGTCCGCGAGGCGGAAACAAAAAAGGAGCGGAGACAGACAGCGGGGCACGCGAGCGGGAAAAACGTTCCCGTGCCCTCGGCGCCGCCGCCGGTGACAGTTGCACATTGCTCACCCGCCTCCCCGCCCTCGCCACAACCGCTGCCGCCCCCACCGCCCCCCGCCGCCCTCGTCGCCCCTGCCCCCTCCCGCCTCCTCCCGCCGCCCCTCCTCCAGCCGCCCGCCCCTTCCCGCCGACCCTGCCTCTTCCCGCCGCCCCCCCGCCCCATCCCGTCGCCCCCGCCCCTTCCTTCCCGCTGCCCCGCCCCTTCCCGCCGCCCCGCCCCTTCCCGCCGCCCCGCCCCTTCCCGCCGCCCCGCCCCTTCCCCGCCGCCCCGCCCCTTTCCGCCGCCCCCACCCTTCCCCGCCCCATCCTGCCACCCTGCCCCTCCGTCCGCCCCTGCCCTTCCCGCCACCCCCGCCACCTCCCGCTGCCCCCCACCCCCTCTCGCCACCCCCGCCTCCCGCCATCCCTGTCGTTCCAGCCCCCTCCCGCCGCCCCCGCCCCCTCTCGCCACTCCCCGCCCCATCCCGCCGCCCCCGTCCCCCTCCGCTGCTCCCGCGCCCCTCCCCGACGCCACCCGCCCCACCGTAGCCGCCCCCTGCCGCCCCCGCCGCCCCCTGGCCGCCGCCTGGCCGCTGCGCTGTCCCCGACGCCGCGCGGCGTCCGCTGGCCGTCGCTCAGCCCGCGGGGCGGCGCGCGCAGTTTGTCAAGACTCCTCCGTTCGACCAACTCATTATTCCTGGCGCGCTTTTAATCTGCAAATTGCGGCGCACTTTTCTCGGTTAGCAATGTGAATTTTTTAATCAAATATTTCACAATAAAAAGGACTACAAAGTAAAAGTTGATGGAAGAATAATATGACACAATTAATGATAAAAAGTTATTCATTTGACTTTTGTATAGACACAAATATAAAATAATGGAAAATATAACAGTTATTTCGCAATCAATTGCCAGTGGGATCATATACATTATATAGTGTCTAGAAAGTTCAGCTACACGCGTACTTAGCTGAAAACCCTCAATTCGGACTTTATAATTTCGATCTCCCAATAATTCGGTTGCGTGTAGAAAACACCTATCTTGTATAAATATTTTATTTTCTCCGCTAATCAGCATTTTTGCTAATCTTGTACATATATTGTTAATGCATTAGTAAGATCGTTCACCTAAAATGTAAGCTTAATATCTCTTATATTAATCGTTTCAATCAAATTAGATGCCATGCTAAAAGTCCGTGTCGTAGCAGAACTCCTATATCAACAAAAAAGGGATGAGGACTGTCAATTTGCATCAAAACCTACATATTTATAATTGAGAAACAATGCTTTCATAACATGATATCAGAACACAGCGTGTCAAATATTTTATTATTTATCATTTATAGATCGTGACTCATTGCAGGATTTTCATGTAAAAAATATATAAACAAATAATGTGCAAAAACTGCGAGAAGAAACGCGGAATAGGAAATGAGTAAAATAGACACTGTCGAGATTCGCTTAAACACAAAATTTCTTGGGAGTCACTCAACCTCAAACGACGAACAGAAGCATTCTCGTCAAACGGCTGTCCCCACAGAACTTTCTCTTCGACGCATGTCTGCTCCGATTTCACGTGCAACCGTCTTCCAAACCACGTGGTCTCTAGCACTCGTGCACAGCGCGGCTCGCCTCCCGCCTCCCCACAACCCTCCGTTACGGCATTAATAGATCGAAACAGCGTGGGGTGATGGGCCGAGGGGGATGGAAGAAGTGGATGAAGGCAGGTGCGGCGGAGAGAGGCGGAGGCGGTGACGGCGGCGGGGACGGCGGCGGGGACGGCGGCGGGGACGGCGGCGGGGACGGCGGCGGGGACGGCGGCGGGGACGGCGGCGGGGACGGCGGCGGGGACGGCGGCGAGGACGGCGGCGAGGACAGCGGCAGGGACGGCGGCGGGGACGGCGGCGGGGACGGCGGCGAGGACGGCGGCGGGGACGGCGGCGGGGACGGCGGCGAGGACGGCGGCGGGGACGGCGGCGGGGACGGCGGCGAGGACAGCGGCGAGGACGGCGGCGAGGACAGCGGCGGGGAC
>BLKR01017552.1:0-10797 GCA_011170035.1 Teleogryllus occipitalis
GCATACATTTTTTCTCAGCCGGGTATAGATGTCGGTTTGTTGTATGCTGGGAATTTCAAGACAATAATTACCATTTTAAATTCATGTTTTAAAATATTGTATTTATTGCATATAATATAATATTTAAGAAATCATTAAATTTTCCCTTGTAAATCGGAGGGAAGTCCCAATTTCTCAAGCATGTTGCCTACAACCTATGTCATAAATATTCATAATGTAAAACTAATATTCATATGGATGTTCATAAAGATATTGTTGAAGTAAACCACGTGTCCATTATACTTCGTATTTAAAGGTAAATTAGGAAATTTGGTACTTGACTGATTTCTGATATAAACGATCCATCGTATTTTTCAATTATATGTGAATTTGAAATATTTAATAGCATATGTAAACATCAAGTCAACTTTATATTCAAGTTACATCAGTTATTTTATTTATTCTGTTTATAACAATATTTCAAAATTTTTATTAACAATGTTTCAAAACTTTCACGTTAATTAGATTTTAAGTTATTTTCGTTAAATATTTCATTTAAATCAGTTTCATACACTTCATATCAGAAATGTACTTCGTGGTAACCAGTGAAACAGTTTCTTATGTCATTTTTATTTTAATAAGATATTTTTCCACTGTAATTACAATTTCTCTTATTTACTTACTGTTGCACTCAAGACGCCCGTCCACTATGCGGCCCAAAACTCTTTAAGCTTTTTTAAAAAACTATGAAGCAACTGCGCCTGAGACTTAATTAGCGACATTCTCTTAAGTTAAAGTTGTAAGAAATATCAACATTCGTTTCAACAGTTTTTACGCTTCAGTACACGATGTCTGGTCGTGTATAATAAATCTATGAAATAAAAAAATGGGATAAAGTTTTCCTTTAAAGTTTCCACGGCAAATTTTCAGGGTATTTTCTCATTCCTAGGAAATACCGTGATAATGAGAAACCGCTAACTTGATTCTTACTGATTGATTCATTAGTGTATTAGGGTGCGTCAACTGCTAACGCCGTCAGTCCCAGAACTGTAGTGCATGTTTCTATTGCGGGAAACGGTGGTAAACTTCCTCCGCTGGATGGCGAGACGCGGCACCGGCCGTGTCAGCTTGCGGGGTTTCCCCAACCAGGTATCTCCCTCCAGCTTGGCTCCCCCAGCCAGGACAAACTCTGTTTCCGATTTGTTTCGCGGCATGTGTGTAAGCTTAGTTATTGTAAGTGTAAGTGTGTGTAAGCAAGGAGTGAGGAGTACGAATAGGACAAGGAAGAGGAAGAAAAGATCGCGCGCGGTCCGTGGCCCGTTTGTTAGGGTACTGCTCCGGCATTCGCCTGGTGTTGATTGGAGAAACCACGGAAATCTACCGGTCAGAGCAGCCAGCTGCTAGGATTCTCCTCCAGGCTGCTACTAAATTCGGCTTAGCTACGTAGCTGGTGCCGAAAAGCCTGCCACCGTGGGGACTCGAACCCAGGTCTTTCCAGTCAGAGGCACCGCAGTGATATGAATTAATACCCTGGGCTACACCATAAGCCGGTCAAATTTGACTTTGAGTAATCGCATAAAGTTTCTATGTTTGCTATTTATGTTTTCTATGTTTGCTTAAAAGACTATGATTCACGAAATACGGAATGGATACATGAAGTCATCTAAATTATATATTCCCAAATCCAGCAAGTAACAAATGTACGTACTGAATGTGACCCTCAATTCTTCATCTCCATTGCGTTTTGGGTCTGGATTTCATTGTCAAAGAGATCGAATGCTAAAGATGGTTCCCTGCTTTGTTTATAAATACTAAATGTTGCTTATTGGCTCTCCTGCTGTTTTATCGATACTTGAGTTTAAATGAATGTGTAGTTATTGACCTTGTAGTTACGCCACGTGTTATTAACATAATCAATAAGCTGATGTTTTACCCTGAATTGGGTGTAGGCACAGTTAACCCTATACTTTGCGTGATCATTCGCTCACGCGATTCAAAAACTCACATGCAATGGAATCACCGAAAAACATATTACGTTATCACGTGGTTGAGGAAAGATATGAACACCCGTGCATGTGTTGCGATGAAATACCTTTCTTGGAAAAGGCAGAAATCGTTTGATACCAATGTTCAAATTAAGTCATTATATACTAGACTAGCGAGTCGCGACGGACGTCGTCGACGTGCGTCAAAGTACGTGCGTTGTTTCACCGGGCACACGATAAGTCGGGACGTGCGTTTTACACAAATAATATGGCACAGATAGCAGGTTAAGAGTAAACAAACATGAATGGCATGGAAAAACTGATTGTGGGTTATATGAAAGCAAACTTGCTAAAAATGGAAAATGGAGGTGATGTGTTCATCCGATAAATAATGAGAATTATTTACATCCTGAATTCCACATTCTCTTCAGTCGACTGCAAGAAGACTGTGACGGCTTTTATTTCCAAAATGGTTTTCGATTGGAATGTGGAGTAAAAAATGACACATACTTACTCCATGCATGCTTTTTTAAATTTACCTATTTTAAAATGGACGAGACTCATTGACTTGGCCCCTTCTTCCCTGCAATTCCTCGTCTATTCTATCCATAATTCTATTCCACTGCAATACGTGTCTTAGAGCTCACGTCCGTTGCAACGCAGACCCTATGCAAACAAGCAAACATTTCCTACTGAAGCAATAACGTGCGTCAAAGAGTAGAAACGTACGTTGGATAGAGTTGGACGTCCGTTACCCGCTAGGTAACGGACGCTAATTTCAACGCACGTCGCGCAAAAAGCTGTATGCCTTGGTACGCTTGTGCCACTTTCACGCTACTACGGACGCAATTTATTGACCGTCACTTGACGCTCGCGTGCCGAGAGCATTAATTTGACACACTGATTGCAGCCAAACACTCTCATGAATATGATAGAATGGAAAGAACAAAAAACAGGGTTGCAGACGCGGTAGATCCTGCACTGATGCAATTTCTATCATCCGACAAATCGTGGAAAAGGCTCTAGAATTCAACAAACCAGCTTTCCTATGATTTGCGGACCTAAGCTAAGCATTTGACAATATAAAACTAATTGATCTCATCAGAACACTGAAACAAGAAAAAGTACCTTTCAACCTCTAAAAACTAATTATTGATCCTGCTACGCTTGAATTATTGATAACTGCTACTCATTGTTACGATTCTAGTTGGTGAATTAAAACTCGGGTATTATTTTAACAAAAACGTTTATTTTTTTTCTTAACACAATCACTGAAAACACTTGATTTATGTCCAGATAGTATTAACTTGATTATTCTTTATACGGCATACTTCGCTTGATTATTTATTTACACTACACTTCTCTTGAGTATTTATTTTCACTGTTCACTTATCTTACACTGTCGCACAGCCCTAAGCACTGACCACTGTTCGATGCACTGGCCACAGTCCACTGCACTGACCACAGTTCACAGCGCTGGCAACGGTTCACGTCACTGAGCACAATCACTGCACTGCTATTCACCGCGATGCACACACTTCACAGTTCAGCTTCCACTTCAGACTTAAAGACTGCCTCACGGTCGCCGGCCGCCTCGTATTTATACTCGGCGGGCACCGTCGAGAATTTTCTAGACTTTGCGTTTAGCGCCAAGAACACTCTGGGACTAGCTAGTTCGAGGGCTCCCGGCAGATGCCGTAATCCGCGCATACAGGTATCGAACAAAGTAAAGATTAAAAACCAGGGGAAAATATTAACTGCTATAACTGCATCGAAAGGAATAAGACAAGGGCATTCATTAAGCCCGTTGTTATTTAATATAATAATGAATAGTAGTGTAAAACAACTATAAACGAAAAAGGATATACTATGGGAAAACACAATATAAATATCATATGTTACGCAGATAATACATTGTTAATAGCAGAAAACGAAGATGACTTACAACGATTGTAATACGAATTCAGTAAAATTTGTAATATTTTAACTTAAAAATATCTACCCAGAAGACGAAAGCTATGACAATTGCTAAGCATCCGATTAGGTGTAAATTGGTTGTGGGTAATCAAATAATAACAAGTTCAAGAGATGAAATATTTAGGAATAATATTAACAAGCTCAGGGCAAACGGAGAAAGAAATCAAAGAGCAAATAGTAAAGGGTAATAGGATCGCTGGCAGTCTCAACTACTCAATATGGTATAATAAACATCTAAAACAGGACTCGAAGCTTAGAATATGTCAATCAATAATTGACCAATATTAACATATGCAGGAGAAACAAGAAGTGAAACCAAACGCACCCAACAACTTGAGATCGCTGAAATGGGAGTTCTGAGAAAAATTACGAATCACACTCTACTGGATAAGGAAAGAAACAGAAACATCAGGGAAGAGTGCAAAATTAAGCCCATTACGGAGTTGGTAGCTGGCTGAAGAAAGGAATGGAATAATCATATTGATAGAATGAAGGAGAAAAGAATCGTGAGGATTGTTAGAGATGAGAGGCCGAGGGGAAGAAGACAAGCTGGCAGACCAAGGAGAAGATGGAAAGACTCGTTATAATTCTTAGCAAGGAACAAGTCTTGGACGTTTTAAGAAGAAGAAGAAGAAGAAGAAGAAGAAGATTGCAGCTTCGTGGACGGGAGGTCTTACATAATTAATTAGGACAACGCCACTTCTGATGAGAATCCTATAGAGCAGTTGCTGTGGTCTCAATTGCTCGCGCTAGTTTTCTTGATACACGAGCTCCCTAGTTCTCAGCCAGCGCTTAATAGCACGGCCCGTTGAGATACTTACGTTCAACTCGGGACGGCACGTACCATTTTACAATGCTGGCACCACCACCTCGTACTTTCAAATCAATCGTAGTATTTCTCGTGGCACGCTTTGGTCCGTCAAGTTCATGACCACAGTTGGTACGCCCGTTTAAGCTGTAACGTAGCAGAGCGCCCCCCTCCCCACACCTCCCGCTGTGGAATATCAAGAAAACTTGCGCGTGTAGTACATACACGTGTATACTATTGGGTGCATTCAGTGCCAGTGCCAGGCACGGGCAAATCGGGGGATCGCCCGGAGTATAGTGATGGCAAAAAACATCGATGCTTTTAAAACATCTATGTTTTCCCCCAGAAACATCGATATATTAACATCGATATTTTACTTTCGATGTTTTCTTCACATCGATGTTTTTTTTTTAATTTTAAACTTTTTTAAATAAAGGGGTTTAGCCACGTCGTAGAGTAGCAGAAATCCACAGCAGTATCGTTGTTTAGCGCCATCCCTTTTATCACGCTGCACATTTCGCCTGTGCAATCCGAGGGAATTTTAGGTGGTTTTACTTCGATGTGTATGGAAGTGACTAAAGGGTAAAGTAGCGAGACACGATGTTTTTATTGTTAATGTTATTCTTTACATTCGATAATTTTTATTAACATACTTCTAACATGCTGGTAACAAAACAATAAAATATATCCCTTTTAGGTACTATGATTACATAAGGAAAGGAAAATAGCGTGCTTATTAGTCTATAATTAAAACATCGATGCTTTCATCGACATTGAAATCCCTTTAGCGATGTATCGAAACATCAATGTATCGATGTTTAAACATCGATAACGTCAATATATCGATGTTTTGGTAAAATTTGCCATCACTACCGAGTCCCGCAAGTCAATGCGCCCGGTGATGGGAACCATGGAAAAAAATTAGTAAAAAATTGAAAATGAAATTAGAACTCGAGAAAATCGTTATCGTAATTGTATAAGTCGTGGACAGTAGCCTGATATTGCAAAACGACATACGCAAAGGTTATTTTATGGCTAAATAACGCGAAAGTGAAAACTGTTTATGACTTTTTGAATTTGTCTAAGTGAGTTCTACAACAATAAGAAGAATAGTAACTCGAAACGTCCCATACGAACCGAGAAATTCATAAAGTAAAATTTCATGAGTTAGTTCCGATGACGGTCGCTAGCTCATGAAACTCCATCATTGCGAATGTTGTTTTTGATGTTGTTATTGTTGATGATAATGATGATGATGATGATGATTAGTATTACCAAAAACATTAAGGGTAATGTTAGACGAATTTTTATTATTTACATTTTAGATATCAATTTAAAAAATACCATAAAATTAAGAACGATGTACAATTCAAACCACTTAATTTAACTTAACTTAATTTAATTTAACTTAAAATATAAAGTACTACAAATTTTTATCTGCCCCATTCTGCCGCTTCATCAGAAGTGATTTCTTTAATGTTTGCTTTTATGTATAAATGTAAATTAACAACAACTGAATTAAAAACGTAAAACACTGACTAATTTAAAATTGTGCTAATTAAATTTTCCTGATATTTTATTGGTACAGTCTTTTGAAAACAAGAAGATTCTATAAATACAACACTGCGTAAGTATATTTTGGTGAATTGGAGATTTTAAAATATTTTTAAAACAAATTTATTCGAATATTCTTTTATTCCACAGAGCTATTTGTCTAAATTTTTAAATTCATTTTTGACGCGCGTCTCGATAACGCATCCTCTTTTCATTTTCTCGTGTACTTCGTATAGAAAGCATTCTAATGCTGCAGTAAAAGGAGCAAATTTTCCACGGAAAAGTTATCTTTGAGAATCCCTGATACAGAAAAAATGGATTATTCTTTCTCCTGTAGGAGAAATAGGATTGTTTCTCCTATGGAATGTATATCTCCTGTAGGAGATATTAATGTGGATGTGTGATTTTGATGATGATCGCTATGATTCAATCAGCTTTCGCTTTAAATACATGAACTGTCAGTGGTATCTCAATAATTATTTCAAATTGAACTTTAACCATTTTTTTCACGGAACGTTTAAATTAAAGAACAAATTTAAAGAACATTCTTAAAATTAATTTAAAGAAGAAATAAAACATTGAAAACGTAAAAACATTGACTGTAATCAATCGATCTTTAAAAATAGAAGTTTTTATTGAAACGCGCGTCATATATATTGAAAACTTCGACTGCGGTGTCGGATACCTATATCTTGGCTATGTCAGGGAAATTAAAACTTTGGCTGAAGTAAAACCTCACGTGGAGTTCTCGGACTCTGTTACGAATTATTCCATAAAAATCGTACGTTTCATAGTACTTAAAAAAAACTCTTATAACAGAAATATTTAATAAAATATGAGCTATTCCTCTGTCATATTTTCTTTCAAAAAATATAATTGATAAGTTTTTTTACAGTGTAATACCGGCCTTAGGATGTGTCTGTTCTAATTCACTCCAATTGCCAGACGTATCAATGAGCCTCGCCCCAAGTTCGCCCAGAACAACAACATGGCCGTTGGCAGGCGGACGAAAATCGAAAAAGCAGCACCGTCGCCACAAACACGATCGAGGAGCAGCTCATCCCCGCCGCCCACAGGACAAATGCCTGTCGCAGGTGCTCCAAGGCCAGGGGCGTTGCAGGGGCGCGAGGTGACCGGTCCTTGGCTGACGTGCAGGCCGAGTGGAAGCGACCTGTAACAATAATATAATAATAAAAATAACAATAATAATATTTTAGAAAGATGGTTCTTTTTCAAATTTATTGGACCAAATAGGATCAATCTACGATGATACGATGATACCAGGAATTAAGACGTATAATATATATATATATATATATATATATATATATATATATATATATATATATATATATATATATATATACTTATAAAAGAAAAAGTAATGTTTATTATCAACCGTTTGTCAAATGCTTTTGACAAGGCACACGCCAAATGTGCGAAACGTTAAGCAGCAATAAATGTCTATGTATTATACGTCTTAATTCCTGGTATCATCGTATCATCGTAGATTGATCCTATTTGGTCCAATAAATTTGAAAAAGAATCATCTTTCTACAATATAAAATCGGGATCAACAGGAAGACATTCAACCATTCTAATAATAATAATAATAATAATAATAATAATAATAATAATAATAATAATAATAATAATAATAATAATAATAATAATAATAATAATGAATGGCGTAGGGTGGTGGCGACCCCATCGCCCGCAGTGCCCAGCCGGAAGGTAGGGACTGCGCAGTCAGCCCGGTTTCCTCTACCTACAAAGAGGCGCTGACCGCTGTCCTAACCTAGACATCCTCCCTTTCATATTCCTCCCTCCCCTTCCACCGGGAGTAAGTGGGTGGATCGAGTAGCTCACTTTCTTCCGCTACCTAAACCTTAAGCATTTTCCATCTGGAAAGGCTCCTAAATCCTAGTTTTCCTTTCCTTCCTTACCCCTCGTCTCCCAAAGTCCAACCTTACGTCAGAGCGCACGTCATCTCAAGCCACGTGGGAGTCGGGCTATGTCGATTAAAAGCGACGAACAGGGCAATGGCACATAATACCTGACCGTAGGTATAAAAGGCGCACCCATCTGTGATGGAGAAAAGAATCTTGAGAAGCCTCGGAAAAGAGCCGCTGCCTGGGGAGCGCCAGGGCACCTCTGGAGCCATCGCTGGAGGTGACAGTATGCGAACCGATGGTGGCAGGATGCTGACAGGGCGGGCACCTGCCGGGGAACCCGAAGAACCTACAGCCTACCACCGAAGGAGAACCCAACACTCACCATCTCCAGCAGAACCAGCAATTGATGTTTCAATGGAAACTCAGCCACTGACCACTCTTGCTGGCAAGCTAAGGCAGAAAACGAAATGGACTGAAGAAATGAATGAATACATTGTTTACTGCTACCTCAAAATAACTAAACTGGAATCCGACTTAACAGCTTATTAAGAACCATTGTACCAAATGGTTGTTGGCAAAAACCAGAACTTTCCACAAAGACAGTCAAAAATATTGTTGATAATGATAATAATAATAATAATAATAATAATAATAATAATAATAATAATAATAATAATGCCAGACCTGCTAAGGCAGCAATGCCGTGGCGATCTCGCACGGAAGGATCGCGGGTTGGAGTCCCGCCCCGGGCATGGGAGTGTTTGTGTATGTCTGTTTGTGTGTGCAGTCTATTCATCTTTCATTATCATCATTCCATCTTCCATCCCTCAGGGCTAACAACCCTGGGGTATAAAAATCGGATTCAGCCCAATGCCGATCCCCTTGATTAGTTACATGCAAGACTTGCAACGAGATAAAATGATAATGAGCCCGTGCAAGTGCATGTCCTGCGTGCTCCAAGATGGCCTATTCGCGAGCAAAAAAAGTAATAATAATAACAACTGCAGCAGGCATAACTATAACATGGAGCGGCAAAAATGCTGTTGAACAGAACACAAAATGATTTTCTAAAATGTAACAAGCATATTAACCAAGAACAACAAATAAAATAGTCTTATAACACTGCATAAAATAGTAATAATAATAATAATAATAATAATAATAATAATAATAATAATAACTAGTAGTCTACAGTAGCAAAAATGGTTTTCCAAAACGTAACGCGCACAATGCTCAAAAATAATAAATAAAATACTGTCGCGTGTATAATAATAATACACATTATACCCCCTTACACTCGTGTAATTAAATCGTGTATAATATCAAGTATTTAGTTTCATTTCACATACAGTTGCATATTCTACAGGATGCAAACAGGTGCGGTAGAATCGAGAAACGTCGAACCAGCAAAAACGTAATAGAATGCTCAAGAAGATCTCATCCTGTAGATTACGATGTGAGGAACGTTTCTTTGGGGCCTTTGGCGTCAAAATTTTAGTTTTTAAGGCCATGAAACGCTTCGGTGAGGAGTCATTTAACGATATAGATTTTTAAAATGTGGCCGAGTGTTGCGGGTTGCATTTGCCAAGAATATTTAAATGCGTTTTTTAAACAAATCCTTCATATTTTTGAAGCCAAAGTGCAATTCGTCACATATCCGTGAAATTTTCTTACTTTAGAGACCTCATTTATAAAGATAGGTTGTGCGTGAGAGACACAAAAGTACTACTGAAATAATATAGGAGGCGATTTTACGCGCCTTGTATATTAATAATACGTTAAGTTATTATCCAGTGTAATTATAACTAGGGGCAGATTTTAATAAAATGTCATTTTTTCTTTTTCATTTTAGAACAATGCCGTTTAGTTTAGAAATTCATTTTATTTTATGACAAAAGGAAATGAGCCTTTTGTATAGGTCATTATCTGGCATTTTTGTCGATTTCGACTAATAAGTCATTCTTTGCCTTTTGGGTCATTTTTAATGCAATTTTTGCTGATTTCATCGACTTCATTTTTGATTATCATTATAATAAATTCTAATTTGTTAAATTGAAAGAAAGCTGATTATTCGTTCGTTACGTGCAATCCAGCATTTTAATAAGATTTTCAGATTCTTCATCACTCCGTATGAATGGCAGATTGAATAATTGGTTGTAGAGTAAGTAGCAACAATTATGAACTTCGAACCCCAATTAACTGAGCTAGCCCAACATAATTTTGGAAGGAGAGATATTTAAATTACATAGGAATCATTAGGTTTCAAGTGTAACCTTTTCCTGGCGCCCAAATTATAATTATCAGTAATAATTATGTTTCAAAATGTCCCTCCAAGTGGGGCTTGTTTTTAAATAGAAAGACGGGGCTTGTTTCAAATTGGAACCAGTCAACGTCGGGCACGTTTTCATTTAGGAAACAAATCAAACCAACGTGAGAAGTGAGTTATTGCACGTCCAATTTACAGCAAGTTACTTTGACCATTTTCTTGATCTCTCTCGGGAATGTAGCTATTCGAATGATCGTTTTCTATTTTAACGCGGCAGTAAGTTGATTCCTTCACGTATAGCACTAGGGATAATAGTTAAGATCTGTAACTGAT
>BLKR01017553.1:0-10788 GCA_011170035.1 Teleogryllus occipitalis
GAAAGAGAGAGGAGAGAGGAAAGAGAGAGGAGAGAGAGAGGAGGGATAGAGGAAAGAGGAAAGAGAGAGAGGAAAGAGAGAGAGGAAAGAGAGAGAGGAAAGAGAGAGGAAAGAGAGAGAGGAAAGAGAGAGAGGAAAGAGAGAGAGGAAAGAGAGAGAGGAAAGAGAGAGAGGAAAGAGAGAGAGGAAAGAGAGAGAGGAAAGAGAGAGAGGAAAGAGAGAGAGGAAAGAGAGAGAGGAAAGAGAGAGAGGAAAGAGAGAGAGAAAAGAGAGAGAGGAGAGAGAGAGAGAGGAGAGAGAGGAAAGAAAGAGAGAGGAAAGAGAAAGAAAGGAGAGAGAGGAAGGAGAGAGAAAAAGAGAAGGAGAAGAGCGAGAGCAGAGAGAGAGAGCGAGAGAGAGAGAGCGAGAGAGAGAGCGCGAGAGAGAGAGCGAGAGCGAGAGAGAGAGAGAGCGAGCGAGAGAGGGAGAAGCGAGAGAGCGAGAGGAGAGCGAGAGAGAGAGCGAGAGAGAGAGCGAGAGAGAGCGAGAGAGAGCGAGAGCGAGAGCGAGAGAGAGCGAGAGCGAGAGAGAGCGAGAGAGAGGAGCGAGAGAGAGGAAAGAGAGAGAGAGGAAAGAGAGAGAGAGGAAAGAGAGAGAGAGGAAAGAGAGAGAGAGAGGAAAGAGAGAGAGGAAGGAGAGAGAGGAAGGAGAGAGAAAAGAGAAGGAGAAGAGCGAGAGCGAGAGAGCGAGAGCGAGAGCGAGAGAGCGAGAGAGAGAGAGAGAGCGAGAGAGAGAGAGACCCTTCCTCTGTCTTTGGCAGGCCTGGCACCTTTGTCTGGCGGCAGCGTTGGTGTCCACGCGGTCAATGAACCTGTGCTGGATCAGCTGAAGAGCGGCGTCATGACTGGCTGTACAAGTTTTCCAAGGCCCCGGCTCCTTGGGCTGCTCCCTTATCAGACGACCACTACTGCAGCGCACAAATTCCGGAAGCGGGCGTGCGAATGCAGAAGCGTTCTTCAGCGCTGCGAGGCCCTGCGCTCGTCCACCTCGACGCGCCCCACGACGGGCGAAGGAAGTGCTGGTATGCAAATGCAATGCGTGCACATCATGGAATGATGGAGCGTCAAATGTAAATAGTGGTTTGGAAGATTTGCATAAGATTAGGATTAACACCTAAGATATCGTTCCCCAACAAACAATATAAAATAAATGTAATGATATATCGTCAGATGCGCACAAGAGTCAGCGCGGCATGGCCGCGGACGAAGAGAAGTTTCAGAAATATCGAAGCTGAAATCTTTTCTAAAATGTCGCAGTACAGTCGCTCCAAAATCAGTCGGGAAACGTCGACTTTCAGTACTACTCGGGCTATTGCGATGTATGGAGCCTACATCCGATTGGCTCTCCTTTTTCCTAAGAGAAATAACTAATGTTAGAGGTGTTTACGTCGGCTTAACGTATTGCCTGCAGACGGTCGGCTAAGTGTGTTTCGTGCCCAGCGCGGCGATTTCAACAGCCGAGAAATCTTGGGTTTCGTTTGTCACCACGCGGAGCGCTCCCGGCTGTCCCTGCTCGACAAGTGACGGTAAGGTTTTTCTGAGTCTCTTTGAATCTCTTTCCAATGTCTTCGCCGCAATATCTGGCTCTTTCGCGTAATTATATTCGAAAATACTCACTTTTAAAGGCGTGCTTTGAACACCGCAAAAAACTTAAGTACTTAAACAATGAAAATTATAAAATTACAATACTATAGTTCAATAAAAGAAACTAAACTAGTTGTAAATCAAAATTAAGGAGCTCGAAATATATCTGAAATTAACATAACTAAATAAACGAAAGGCAATTATTATTATTTAATTTCTTTTCGTTCTAACAGTTATTCCTTTTGACGTCTGGTTTCTCTGGCGCTCTCAATTATTTTAACGTTTCATTTTATTCAGGACAGGATCGAGCTTTGTAGCAGACTATTCTCAAACAAAACATATCTACTTCATGTTCTGTTCATCTCATAACTCATTATTTTCTTTGGAAAAAGTGTCAAATGAATCACGTCCTTCTACATTAAATGGAAATTGACAGTTACAGCATCTAAATTATGAAGAATAGTTCTTTGCTCGTTATAAAAACTGCTATTATTCTAAACACGTCGGGAAAATTCAACGAAAACCATCGCAGAAACCACTGCATCCTTCAAATCGTCGTAGAACAAAATCAGTTTTTTCTTCATTTTCTCCCAAGTTCGTGTCTCATATAGCTTGCACCTACATGGCGTGGTATAAATTACTTCGATTCTAAATAGATTATCTTATACAAATTCATCATACTTCATAAAAAATCTTTGTAATTGCCAATGAATTCATTTAATTGTGGATTTTTATTTATTGCTTTAATACTGTTCTAACGTCTATTTTAACTTGATTTTTAAGTTCATTTACGATTCATTTAAAGTTGATTTGTGAATACAGGTAGCAAGCAACCAGTGGCGGCTGGTACCCACCCCCAGAAATACGTTTTATAAGGAGCAATCGAAAGGAAACGAGCCGGAGGCCTAGGATCGAAAAGCCAGTACATATCTGCCAGAAGTATTGGCCCTGGTTGTTGAGGCACTTGTCCCACTGCGACAAGGCGGTGAATGGCTGTCTCGTAAAACTGCCGAGGCTGCGTTGTGATCGATTTCCATACATACTGCTTTACGTCGTCGTTCGAGGTGAATCGTTTGTCCCTCGGACCTAAAATGGGCCAAAAATGGCGTCATCGCGGGGAGAGAGGTCTGGACTGTATGGAATTGATGAGGATTTCAGAAGCTTCATCTTTATACGATCTTTCTATTAGGTCGTTTAAATTCGTTGAACACGACGAAAATAAGATTTTCGTCATGTTATTCTTTAAAGCCTATTTTTGCCTATAAAACGCCACGAAAATAAAATACCGGAAAATCAAAACAGTTGTCTTCAAATTACGCATACATTACCGCCTGAATTTACTATAAAAAGCACACTTGAAATTGATTAAAAACATAGTATTTCAGATTTTACATTTTGAGTGATATTTGGAGAACTTAGAGTAGGACTCAAGTCTTTATTTCCAGTTTTTCTTCAATAGGGCATGAACAGAAAGACATTTCATTAAATTTAACATTGAATGTTTTGTCTAATACCGATGACGTAGTTATTGAACAGTCTCAATCTTCACTAAAATAGGGATGATCTTTGCACAAAAAAATCGTACCCAAAATCGGAAGTCGTTCTTACTTTGTTGAGAAGAAGATTGGTGGGTTCCAGTTCACAAGCGTGAGTAACATGAGCGAGGAAGATCACCACATAATATTAAGACAAGCTTATCACAAAAAATAATTGTGCTCCGAATTCCCACACACTCGTATGCGTAATTTTGCAATTAATTCGGTTATCGTTTCGAATCAACAAACCTTATATTATACAAAATTAATTTACCAAACTTCTACAGTGGAAAGTAGACTGTAATGCATTGGAAATTGCATTGATATTGTTTTCTCTTCGTTTACTATTAATTTATTTCTAAACCAAGTGAAACATCTGAATGTAAGTACTACTTACATTTTAATGAGATATGAGGATATTCAACCACAACAATACAACATAACCTTTATATGTTGAGCAAGACCCACTGAAGATAGGAAATTGTGCTCCTGAACGTTAATTTTGGGCATACAATAAAAATATTATATATAATGTTATTGTTGTGGTTGATTATCCATACATCTCATTATGGATTACCACAAGATTTCTGCTACCACCACGCAATTTATTTAGTTTCTTTTTTGCAAGGAATATTCGTAACATAAGGAAACAGAACTGTCCCTTCCAAATCGTCAACTAGGGTTAGTAGGAAGATAATAAGGCTTAAAATGGAACGCTGTGGGAGAGCATAGGCCATTGGCAATGGCTCGGAAAGATGAGTATATTAATGTCCCATCGTTCCACCACCGTATTTCCAGTCTCTAAGACACCATTTTTTAAGGTATGAACATACCCAGTCTCGAGCAATACCGCGAATGCGATTGATTGATTTTTTCTTGTGTCCGGACGCGTCAACAGCTTCGGCCATTAGTCCCGTTAGTGTAGTGCATGTTTTTCTCTAGGGAGATAGCGGTGATCTCCCGCTGGATGGGGAGATCCGGCGCCGACCTACCGTCGGCAAGTTCCCCTTAACCAGGACTCTCCCACCAGCGGGGCACCGCCCCAGCCGGGACAAACTCTAAGCTCCCGACCGGTCTCCCGAAATATATGGTAGTGTAGTGCATGTTAGTGTAAGTGTGAGGGTGTAAGGGGAGAGGATAGGACAAGGGAGAGGAAGGAAAGATCGCGCGCGGTCCGTGGCCCGTTTGGTAGGGTACTGCTCCGGCATTCGCCTGGAGTTGATCGGAGAAACTACGGAAAACTACCGATCAGAGCAGCCGGCCGCTAGAATTCTCCTCCAGGCAGCGACTGAATTCGACCTAGGTGAAAAGCTAGTGTCGAAAATCCTGCCGCCGTCAGGACTCGAACCAAGGACCTCCCGGTCAGAGGCGTTGCAGTGACATCAGTTGATGCACTGAGCTACGAATTCGATACGAAGGGCATTTGGAAAGCCAAGTGTTCTAATCGCTGTGAGCGCGCGTTCCGAGGCTCGCCGCGTGGGAAGGAGGGGAGCAGCCTCTCGCGTCGCCCTAATAGAAAATACAAGAAAGGCGGCGGCAGAGGGAGTGCAGTGCGGGCGGGACGAAGTCCGCTCAGCTGAGGCGACGAGAGCCACCATAAGCGATCCACGCCCGGGCCCAGCCTGGAGAAGACCCGCCCACAGCGGCCCTTGCCGGACGGCGACGAAGACCAGCGGATTCAATCATTTTAGCGTGTATTATTTGCTTCCAATTCGGCGTCTATCTCTTTAATAGGAATTATGTTGGCTTTAGACCAGAGAAAACAGCAAGTTTTTTAAAACTGCCAACGTTCCGGCTTTTCTTTATCATATTGGTTTGCAGCAAGCACCATTTTGTACGATTTCGTTCGAATAAACCAACTCATTAGGAGGCGCGTACGTGGAGATGCTACCGGGCGGTCCTCGGGTGACGGATATGACGTAATATCAATAGAGGATTACTCCCGCGCTGTTCTTAATGGAGGATTCCTCCCAAAGCGCAAAGCGCTCAACGCCCCCCAAGGGGCTTGAAGACGCGTTGTGCCAAAGTAGACGAAACAATTTTTTTAAAAAATCAATACACACACACCCTAGCGTCGGGCCTTGCGAATGTCTTGAACATGTCTAGCTTCGTGAACACCAGAAATTGCGTGTAAAAGAAGCAAAACGATGGGCTATCTCCGCATTCGCTCAGTGGTTTAAAGAAAACAGGACGAAAATACTGATGGAAATGGCAGCCTTTGACTCAGAAGCTGAAGTACAATACTTGTGATATGTAGATGTATTTTAGAATTTACCAGTATCAATTGCGGTGAATGCATTTATAACTTTATTAACCCGGGAGTGCCGGCAATAGACCTGCGAGTTTCAAGCCACGGTAGTTTTATGTTCCAGAATTATTGTGATGAACTTGTCGTCTGATATTTCATGTATTCCTTCATTGTTCTTTTCTAGAACGCGTGGACTTCTATTTTTATTCCTTCTCTGAATCATTCCCAGTGAGCATGTTGAAACTTGATCGCGATATCTGTGAGGTACTTTGAGTTCACAAACCCCAGTGCATTGTGAGCTCCTGGCCTAAGCGGTACGTATCATGGCATTCTTTTCAACCTTCTTTATGACAAGTGCCTGTTCAGAAAATGTAATCATCTGTCTTATGTAGGATAGACTGTCACAATTTCTTCGCAAAGTGAAAGAAGACATGCAGGAGACTTCTGTAAGGAAATGAAAAAAATGCGAACCTTGCAAAATGGAAAAGAGGGGAAAAAAATGGAACCTTGCAAACTTTCTAAATATTTTTGTGAAAAATTTAAGTTTGTTTAGAACATGCCAAAATCATTTGTGGAAATTGTATTTAATATCATTTAATAAGGTAATAAGACGTTTAATAATTTTTGCGCGAACTTAGTCATTTTCCCCGTCCTCGCCGTAAATATTCAGAGAAGATTTCCGTAATGTAGGATTCATTAACAATTCCATTGGGGGACAAGTACAAACTACATAAAATACGTATTTCAGTCAACGGAGCTTCAGATCATTCGCATGCACAAAAAGTTGCAGCTACATCTGAGTTCCGGGCACTGGGGTGAGTCTATTTATTGCCTGGGTTACCACAAATATGATCGTTGATTATTGAGGAGACCCAGCACTCGTGCATATTGCGTGCGTTGAGGGGCCCGAGTGCCCAAATGGAAAATCACAGCTTCTGGAGAAGGCGGAGTCCTCCATCGTCGGGTTCGCTGACCTCTTCTAAACATTTCCTAGACGTTTAAAACCGAGACCGGTTGCCACCGCCCTAATGAAGTCTGCCAGCTAGAAAATGTTTTTCCTCCAGAGAATGAGGCCGACGAGGAAAATCCCTGCGCCGCGCCTCTCCGCGCGGACGCGATCCAGAAGCGATCGCGGGGGCTGGGAGCAGTCTAGAGAGCGCGATTCCTCCGATCAAGACCACGCGAATAGCGGAGCAGCATCTTCCCAAAGGTCACGCGCCATCATTTCCACATTCGTCTCCACACACACGTCAGGGTTTCATAAATACGACGCGAACGTTATGTAATTCAGAGCATTGTTTCCCATTTCACCCAAAGTTTTAAGGAACAAAATGGCACATGTACCCTAGAATTCGGTGTATTGTGCTCATGTTAATACCAAAACTTTGTAGTTCTTCGTAAGAAAATTGTTTACGTGTTAGAAAAATTCTCTCATTCACTCAAATTTCGTTAAAACTACCATTACTTAAGAAAACCGTAATTATCCTTTAACGATATAATAATAATAAACAACATATGTCTCGCTTTTAATAATGTAGGTGTAGGAGGAAGTCGAAAAATGTTGGACTTCCAACTGTTGAAGATTGAAAGGTGTCGATAAAAATGATCTAAATCATATCTATAAGCGTGCATTGCTTTATTCGAGCAAAATATATGAAGTGAATGTCCAGAAGCAAAACATAAGTCTATCTCAGCATTTGCTCAGCATCTGATCATGGGAAATGGACGAAAAACGAAATAAGGCCATTGATTTATTTATTTATTTATTTTATTTATTTATTTATTTTACGTCAAAAAAACAGTTAGAAACTGCGTATGACGTCTATGGGGAAAAGTGAATTGTGTGCACATTTTCAAAATTCTGTGATCCCTACACTAAGTCATATACTACTTAAATTTTGAATTTTTGAAAGGGAGAAAAAAAAAAAAAAAAAACTCCCATGTAATAAAATCTATTTTCAAGGATAAACAAGCAATAAATTTTGAATTTTGAAAGGGAGAAAAAAAACAAAAAAACTCCCATGTAAAAAAATCTATTTTCAAGGGTAAATAAGCAATAAATTTTGAATTTTGAAAGGGAGAAAAAAACAACAAAAAAAACTCCCATGTAATAAAATCTATTTTCAACATAAATAAGCAATAAATTTTGGCTCTTATTACTTCCTGCCGCGACAACATGGACACGATAATTTGAATAATTGTATTTCCCACTGAATTCTAGAAGACGTGCACAGAAAATGAAGTTACATTTATGTCCAGAAGCAAAACAAGGGGCCATCTCAGCATTTGCTCAATGGATCAGGGAAACTGGACGAAAAACCTGATCGAGATGGGGGTCATTGACCCGGAAGCTGTTGTACAATAGTTGTTACAGGTTGTTTATACTCATTTATACAGTCCAAATGGTAAATAATGCATTATGTATCATTGTTAAAATTAATGTTACTTTTCTTGTGATGCTCAGTATAGTCTCTAATTGTATAGAAACAGTTATGCAGCAGAAACGATTTCACTTGGGATTTAAACTTTTCTGTTGAATTTAATCGTTTAATGTCATCTGGCAAAGTGTTGTAAAATAATGTACATGTATTGTATGTGAATTTTTTGTAATAAGCTGTTGATACTGTCACCTGATGAATATGATTTCTACGTCGAGTGTTATAGTAATAGACTTCGGCATTTTCTGAAAAAATATTCCCGCCCTTGAGCAAGTCATTTTTTACAAAAACCACTGATTCGTAAATAAAAAGACACGGTAATGGTAGAATTCCTAGATTAATGAAGAGAGGCTTACATGAATCACGTGGGTGGGATTTGGTTATTATTCGTACAATTCGTTTTTGTAATCTAAAAGTCTGGGAGCTATAAGATGTATTTCCCCAGAATATTATGCCATATCTCAGGCGGGAATGAACATTCGCGAAGTATACACAACGAGCAGTATGAAGGCTGACTGAATTTGCAAGAATTCTGAACGCGTAGCATAATGAACTTAATTTTGTGTTCAATTCATTTAAATGGACGTTCCATTTAAGGTTTGACTGAATTGAGAGACCTAAAAATTTTGTTGCCTTAACATCAGTCAATGGTACACTGTTCATTTTCAATGGAGCACAGAATTGTTTATTTGAAATGGAAAACTGCATTAAAACCGTTTTCTTTTCGTTTACTATTAATTTGTTATTTCGGAACCAATTTGAAACATCTGATATTGTACTATTTACGGTTTCTTTATTGCAAAGGATGTTCGTATCATCCGCAAAGAGAACCGTTCTTCCGTTTCGAATCGCCGAGGGCATATCGTTTACGTAAAGTAGGAACAGAATAGGGCCTAAAATCGATCCTTGAGGAACTCCACATGGAATGGGCAAAGAGTGGGAAAGGTGCGTACGTAATGTTCCATCATTCCAGTAAGGTATTTCAACTCTCTGAGATCGTTGTTTAAGGTACGAACATAACCAATCTAGAGCAATACCACGAATTCCATATGAAGGTAATTTGGAAAGTAAAATGTCATGATCAATGACGTCAAAAGCTTTTGAGAGATCTAAAAATAATCCAATAGGTGCCTCGTTTTGATCCAATGATGAGGCGACATCTTTAAGAAAAGAAAATATAGCTGTTTCCGTTGATTTTGATTTTCTAAATCCATGTTGGCAATCTGAAAGCGCGTCGTGTTTAGTGAGAAAGGTTTCCATTCGTACGTAAAAAAGTCTCTCTAATATTTTTGAAAAAACTGATAGAAGAGAAATGGGCCGATAATTTTGAATTTCATTTTTGTTGCCTTTTTTGAAAAGCGGCTTAATTTTAGCTGTTTTGAAAATATCTGGAAACGTTCCAGTGCATAAAGATGCATTAAATATGTGAGTTAACGGGTGTATAATGGCATACGCACAAGTCTTTAACAAAGAATCTGGGAATTCATCTAAACCGGACGAATATTTATTTTTTAGTTTACCGATTATTTTGAGAATTTCATAGGAAGAAGTTTCGGAAACGAACATTGTGTCTAAAATTTTGGGTGAACTGTCTGTTTTTGAATTTTGTGGCTGAAGACCCTTAGTGAGATCGGCAGCAATTCTCGAAAAGTATTGGTTAAAGAGATTAGCCACTGTTGCCGGATCGTTCACATTTATATCGTTATATTTTAAAACAACATTCTCTACGGGTTTTCTAGTTGATTTGGTAGTATTTTTTATTATATTCCACATTGCTTTTGTTTTATTATTTGAGTTCAAAATATCCTGATCGTTTTTCATGATTTTAGCCTGCCTTATGACTTTTCGTAACAATGTTTTGTATTTTTTAAAGTAGATAAGGAAATCTTGAGATACGTCATGACGTTTAGAAATAAAGTAGAGAGTACGTTTATTTTTACACGATGTTCTAATTCCTTTTGTGATCCAAGTATTACTTTTTCGTGAAATGTTTAATTTTCTCTTTTTAATAGGAAAGTATGCGTTAAAGAGAAATGAAAGCTTTGAGAAAAATAAATTATATTTTTCATTTGTGTCAATAGCGTTATAAACTGCCTCCCATGATTCTTTCAGCAAGTAGTCCGTAAATAACTTTATGTTAACTGTAGTAAATGCTCTGCACATGCGTGTTTTATTTATTGTGTCAGTATTCATGTTATTAGTAATTGTAAGAATTTGTGCATCGTGGTCACTGTAACCTAGATTATTCGTTATTATTTCATATCTAGTTGTGGTTTTGTTAATTATAATTTGATCTATTGCTGTTTGTGATTTGAGGGTATTCCGTGTAGGTACGTTCACTGTAATATCTAAATTAAAAGAATGAATTAAATTGAGAAACTGCTCTTTTTCGTGGGATTCGCTCAGAAAATCAATATTGAAATCTCCACATACAACAATGGATTTAAAAGAGAGATTACTAATTTTGTTCAGAGTTATCTCTAGATTTTCTACGAAATTGAAATAATCTAAAGCTTGCTTTGTTGGAGGTCTGTAGATGCAAAGTAAAATAATTTTGAGCGTAGTAAGATGTACAACTGTTATTTCAAAAACTTTTTCAACTGCATATAAATTGAATTCTGACAAGAAGGTAGAATCAATATTATTTCTTACATAAATACACGAACCTCCGTAAGCAGGGCCTTTATTTGATTCCCTTGCTCTACAATAAGATCCTGCAAGGTAAAAACTAGGAATTTGGAGTGTGTTTAGATCATTATGAGATAACCAATGTTCTGTAAAGCAAAGAACATCTATTTGACTGAGATCACACTCTAATGCTGCTTCGATAAATTCAATTTTATTTGAAAGAGATTGCACATTATGATGCATTATTTGAATCTTTTGAATGTACCTACACGAATGCTTTTCTGCTGCATCTGACTGTAATTGCTAATTATTTATCT
>BLKR01017554.1:0-10787 GCA_011170035.1 Teleogryllus occipitalis
TTCAGTTCGAGTCTGAGCGCCCTCTCGAACACTTATTGCAAGTGACCGAGCGAACTCTACTCAGAGCCATTTTGATTTGTTCTAGATATAACGACCATTGCAAGCCACTTGACAACTCTATTGGAACGGACGTAAGACATCGCAAACGGACACCAAGACAACAGCCTGAGGCCCAAGGCCACGCCAAAACGGTCGACAGGCGGCCGTGGTGGTCACGTGACTAGGAGGAGAAACCAGCTGAACTTGACGAACACCCCGAGGCATCTCTTCCGGGCAGCTCTTCAAGTACTTGCAGAGAGGAGCGAGCAGCAGGAGGTGCGGCTTCGGCCGCCTTCCAAGATGGACGACGTGGAAAAAATGGATGACACGGAATCAAGGAACACCCAAGAAGACGAAACCCAAGGTCAGTCCAGCTCTTCCTCGGACCTCAGAGATCCGCGCAAGAGGAAGGACCCATCAACCTCCCCCATACGTGACGACCCATGCACTTCCAAATCCCTAGATGGATTCCAACCGTACAAAAAAACCTTCATACCACAACCTGCACCTCAAGACCAAGGAATCCCCACCAAAAACTACTTTTTCCCTATCACCCCAACACAGGACCCTGAAACCCCAGAAACCCAACAAACAAACCCCAACCATGTCCCCACCAACCCACCAGCCCAACCCACCAACCCACCCCCAGCCCAAAACCCCACCCCACTACAACCCAAACCCAAACCAAAAATAGGACAGTTCAAAATTGACCTTGACTCAGTATTTAGCACTGATGAACTAACTAAAGAACTAATGAAGATAAGCAACAACCAACTGACAGCAAAATGTACAAGGACAGAACTATTGATTACCCCCAAGACAGTGACTGCTCACAGAAATATTGGAAACAGACTTGACTCTCTACGGACTTCGGACGAAGGACAGAACTACTTCAGACACATATCATACCACTTTAACAGAGCGACTGAAGAGATAAGAGAGAAAATAGTGATCAAAGGCTTACCACCCAATTTCCCCATAGAGACCATCAAGGACAACCTGACTGAACTTCAAGTGACACACTTTCATGTAGCAGAGATGCAACAACGCTGCAATGATGGACTTAGACCCCTGGGGATCTATACTATTGAAATACCCAAACATGACATGAAACAGACCAAGGAGACAATCAAGTACATAGGACACTACAGCGTAAAGACTGAAGACTACAAACACTCAGACCGCATACCACAATGCAAGAACTGTCAAAGACTCTATCATACCAGGACATACTGTAGACGACCCACAATCTGTGCCCTATGCTCCCTGAACCACCCAACAGAACAATGCCAAGCCTGTACCTCTGACACCTTTATCCCAAAATGCCACAACTGTAAACATAACCACCCCGCTTTCCACCCTGACTGCCCTTATATCACCCAAGCAAGAAACCAAAGGAAAACCCAACTCCAAAAATCCCCCTCATCTGAACCCCCACCCACCTTTACAAGTGCAACCTTCTCACCACTCAGACCCCAGACCGCATCCTACTCCTCCATTATATCAGGATCCAATGACCCCCAAACCCCACCAAACAACACTCCACCACCTTCAACATCCTCAGACCTCAAAGACTTCATATCCCTACTCCAATCCCCAGACCTGAAAAAGATCCTTACAGCAATTCCCCAAATAATCTCAATCTTTAAAGGCCCAGGAGATATCCTTTCCAAACTACTCACTGCTGCAGTTAAATTAGTAGAAATCCTGAATTAAATGGCTCCTTCCCCTCGATTCCTCACCCTTTCCTCATGGAATGCGCGCGGCGGCCTCAACCAAAAGAAACCTCTCCTGAACCAATTCCTAAAAGACCACTCCGTCGCGGTCCTATCCCTTCAAGAAACCTGGTTAAAACCCAACATTCCTTTCTCCCTCCCAAACTATACCACCCATAGAACTGACAGAACCATTACCAGCAACGGCGGCACGGCCATCCTTGTACGAAACCACATCCCACACACCTCATTCCAACTCCCACCTACCACTGCCCTAGAGTGCTCTGCCATCATAATCGGAACCTCACCCTCTCCCATAATAATCATCTCCGCCTACAAACGCCCTTCAATCCCCATTCCCATCTCCGACTTGACCATGCTCCTTAACCTCCCCTATCCCTTTATCCTATCAGGAGACCTCAATAGTAAAAATACCCAATGGGGCTGCAAAAGGACGAACGCAACGGGACAGACTTTAGAACAGTTCATAGACAATCATCCATCAGTGCATATAAAAAGTCCCCCGGAACCCACCCACTACATCCAAGATAGCCCAAACGACATTCTAGATATCATCATCCACTCATCCCAGATCAACATTACAACACCATATCCCCAGTTCGACCTCTTCAATAGCTCCGATCACCTCCCACTTACCTTTGCTACAACCTCCACCACCCCATACCTCTCGCCGTACCGCCCACCTCAAAAAGTAACTAATTGGAAATCCTTCTCCCACATCCTATCCAAAAAGATCCACGTCCCACCAGATATCCCCACAACCACAGATATAGAAAAATCCATAACCCACCTGACCCTTCAAATCAAAAATGCTTACCGGAAATCCACCACCACCACCAAATATAATCACCCAACCCTCCCGAACGACATCATTTCATCAATAAGACTAAAAAGACAAGCACAGAGACGATACTATAAACACAGACGAGACGAAGACAAACAAACAATGAAAAAACTACAAAGACAAATACATGAACAACTAATACATAACGAAAGACAAAAATATGACAGACTACTGACGGACAAAAGCAGCCCCGAGAACCTCCACAAAGTCATTAAATCCATCAGAGCACATCCCATCAAAATCTCCCCCTTAAAAACATCCAACAATAGTCTCACATTCGATCCCCAAACTATTACCAACACCTTCGCCCAAACCCTGGCCACGTCACTCCTTCCCCCTAACAAACCTATCCCAGACTCAGTAATCCTACAATACCTAAAATCCCCAAACCAACCTCTACATCAACGCCACTATACCACCTCCAATAATGAAATAGCCCTAATCATTAAATCCATCAAACCAAATAAATCCCCCGGACCCGACGGAATCCTTCCATCCCAACTACACCACATCCCTAAAAACACTATCAACCTAATAACCAAAATCCTCAACACATGTTTCTCCTTATGTTACTTTCCCACCTCCTGGAAAACCGCCCGCGTATCCATGATCCCTAAACCTGGCAAAGATCATCAGCTTCCTTCCAACTACCGTCCTATCAGCCTCCTTCCTATCCTAAGCAAAATTTTCGAAAAGATAATCCTTCTCCGACTGTACCCGATCCTCAATCCTATCATCCGCCCAGCCCAATTTGGATTCCGGGAGGGCCGATCAGCAGCCCTCCAAACCCTAAACATGGCCATCTCCATAGCAACCCCATTACATGATAAAAAGCAAATTCCCTGCATCTCCACCGACCTTACCCAAGCTTATGACACCGTCTCCCATAGCATCCTACTAATGAAACTCCGCCCATATGTCCCCACGCATCTCTTCTCTTTAATTCAGAATTACTTATCAGACCGCCAATTTTTTGTCAAATTCCAGAATAAAAATTCCCCCTGCCACCCAATCCAAGCCGGCGTCCCTCAGGGCGCCGTGCTATCCCCCACTCTTTTCTCGCTATATACTAATGATATCCCTCCCACCCCCGGTGTCAAAGCTTTCCTATATGCTGATGACTTTGCCTTCATTTCTTCCTACCGATCCCTTAAAAAGTCCCTCACCCAATTACAATCTGCCCTTGACTCCCTCCACTCCTGGGCCACCGACAACAACATATCCATCAATCCCTCCAAAACCCAAGCAATAATTTTCTCCTACAAACGAAACCTACCATCTCCCCCTCTCCAAATAAACCAGCAACCCCTTCCCTGGAAACCCCACATAAAATACCTCGGAACCCACTTCTCCCACCGCCTCCACTGGACCCACCACATAACCCAAACCTCGATAAAAGCCCACAGAATCATTAGTGCCCTGTACCCCATCCTCACACACCCAACCTTACCGATAAACAAAAAACTAGCTACCTATTATACCTACATCCGCCCAATCATCTCCTACGCACATCCTACCTGGTCCTGCACTTCCCAAGCAAACCACACCCTCATCCGAAAAATCGAAAACCGTGTCATAAAACTAATCTTCCGTCCTAGCTTCCTTACCAAATACAACGATATCCGATCCCTCCACAAAATCCCTCATATCAACACCTACATCCATAACTCCGCCATTACCCATATCCAAAACTTCCTATCTGATCCCACCTACAACCACTTACTAACACCTCACCTCCACATAGTCAGAAACGCCCCACGACACAGGACAAAACGACACCCACTCGACATACTGCAACTGCCGCCCCCACCGACCTGAAAGAACGACCGAGATCCCCAGACGACAATAGAACCACTGACAAAGACTAGCACGACAAGAGACAAATGACTACGATTAAAGCAATATCACAATCAAGTTACACCATCAAAATATATCCCTGCTCAGTCTCTCTTCCTGGCCTATCAAATCCTTTCCCAGTAATTTCCCTCCCCTCCACACACCCAACTAGAATTCCTCCCCCTCCACCTCCATCCCTCCCCCCCCTCCTTCCCTCCCCTCCCTTCCTCCCCCCCCTCCTCCCCTTACCAAACGGTGAAATCCTTCAACAAAATAACCCGTGATCCAAATCCCCGTCATGTATGGGGGATGGACACATAATGAAGACGGAAAATACTACCAGCAGAAAACCTACGAGGTACGAAGAACTCCAGAATTGGAGTAGGCGTACCCTAACCACCCACACCCAGCGGAGCGGAGCGGAGCGGAGCGCCTTCTCGAGCACAACCCGTCGCGATGGCCCGTACGAAGCAGACCGCCCGCAAGTCGACCGGAGGCAAGGCGCCTCGTAAGCAGCTGGCCACCAAGGCCGCGCGCAAGAGCGCGCCGGCCACCGGTGGCGTGAAGAAGCCTCACCGTTACAGGCCCGGCACCGTAGCTCTTCGTGAAATCAGGCGTTACCAGAAGAGCACCGAGCTGCTCATCCGCAAGCTGCCTTTCCAGCGTCTTGTCCGTGAGATCGCTCAGGACTTTAAGACCGATCTGCGCTTCCAGAGCTCCGCCGTCATGGCTCTGCAGGAGGCTAGCGAAGCGTACTTGGTGGGTCTTTTCGAAGACACCAACTTGTGCGCTATCCATGCCAAGCGCGTGACCATCATGCCCAAGGACATTCAGTTGGCTCGCCGCATCCGCGGAGAGCGTGCTTGAATGAATAATTTTTTTTATTCGTTCGGTCACAAATAACGGCCCTTTTCAGGGCCAACCAAGTCGTCCTTTTAAAGAGCATTAATGTATGTCGTTTCCAAATCATAAAATCGCGTTCCCATTCTTTAAAATAAAATCCATATTATTTGTACAATAAACAATTATGTTCCTAGTCGGCAAATTATAAGAGTGTCGCAAAGACAGAAAATTATCTTAAACATGCAGTCGGTTTCTATGACAAAATTTTATAATTACATTTCCGCTTTCTCTTACATTTGCAGTGGTTCAAGAACCACACTCCTTCAATCAAGTGCTCGGACGGGAGTAGCTAGTTATAACGAAGCGAGGCAAGGTCTTCAAATTTCGCAGGAAAATCAACAATGGAATACCTGTCACTTCATTGATCGTTATCAGTTACTCGTAAGTAATCTCGAGTAAATGAAGTTACTCACATATGTAGGACGGCACTAATTCTTTTATTTAACGTTTTAAATATTGAGACCAGTTCAAACATATATTTCCTACGAATAACGTTTCCATTTTTTTCGTATTATTACGTTAATTTCTAATTACAGGAAATATTAGGATATGTTTCGGGGATTTTTATTATAAAATGGGGAGAAAAAAAATGGCTATGATTTTTGCTCTTTCGAAACATATGATGGCCCTAAGAAGGACCGTTTGACCGGTTCGCGGGCGCGAACCGGGAAATGACTTGATGAAACGGCGCGCGCGCCATTTCATCACTTCTTTTTGGGAGCAGCTTTCTTGGCGGCCGCCTTCGGTTTGGAAGGAGAAGCGACCTTCTTTGGTTTGGGCGCCTTTGGTTTTTTGGTGGGCGCCTTGGCCACCTTCTTCACCTTGGACGGCGCCTTCTTGGGCTTCTTGGGGGAGGCGGGGGCGCCACGCTTAGCGACCGCAGCAGCTGCCGTGACGCTGCGCTTGCCGCCCGCCGCCTTGGCTCCCGCGGCCTTCTTGGCCTTGGCAGCGACCGCCTTCTTCTTCGTCGGCTTCGCAGCGGGCGCCGGGCGCTTCTTTCCGGCCTTCTCGCCGCTCTTCTCGGGCTTTCCGGCAGTAGCCGGCAACGTGAACGAACCAGACGCTCCCTTGCCTACATCAACACACAAACACAAAACGAGAGGTTAGTTATGAATCGCACAATCACAACAAGTGGAAAAAAAATTCAAGTAAACCATGTCCATTAATAAAGTAAAAAAAAAAAAAAATGCACAGATAATCACCTTTGGTCTGCACGAGGTCGCCGGTGCTGACGGCCGACTTCAAGTACTTTTTGATGAACGGCGCGTGCTTCTCGGAATCCACCTTGTAATTCGCCGTGATGTACTTTTTGATGGCTTGCAGGGAAGAACCTCCGCGCTCCTTGAGGCTCTTGATGGCGTTGTACACCATCTCGGAGGTGCGAGGATGCGCGGGTTTTGAACGCGGCTTCTTCGCCGCGCTGCCGCCCGACTTGCTCTTCTTCGGAGAACCGGCTTCCGCAGGTGGCGCAGCAGCCGCGGACGCCGCTCCGGACGCGCTAGTATCGGCCATCGTACGTACGCGAAAGACGAGGAGAAACGCAACGCAAAGTGACGCGAAGTGTTTCTATGACGACGTCCGCCTCGGGAATGAGCGCGCGCCGGGAACCGTGGGTCCCCTTTATAACCTCGGTATCGGGACGCCTCGTCGTCGGACGGAACGGAACAGCCGGCGCCGACCAATCATAGTGCTTTGCGCGCGAGCGCGCATCTCGGAACTGAGGTTTCGGGCCGCGCCGCACCCGTCGCGCCGAGATTCGAAATCCTGTGCTTTAGGACCAAACTGTAGCGAAATAGTAATGCTTGCAAACAATTCACCGTAGTCGAGACTCTCTGGCCCACCACTTTTCTCACGGCTTTAGGCGTTCAGATAGGCGTCAGAATGCATGTTTCCAGGCCTTACCTCGTCAACTGTGCGTCGTACGCACTCGGAAAAGAACATTTTTTTTCTGCGTCAAGTGGTCAAAGCACAAGGTTGAAATGAAAAAAAACACCTTCCCTAAGATGTGTTCTAAGCTGTAAAGTTCAACCCGTACCCCATTCCGGCCGTTTACGCCAGCTATTAGCGCCTCTACGAGGGGTCCCACGCGCCGTGTTTTCCTCACGTTTCCGCGTCTCTCGGCCCACGTCACTGAAAGTTTACGTCATTACACCCTCATTAAACGAATCACGATCGTTTCTTCCCCGTCTATTTGCACTTGAGTGTATAGACAGTAGTTAAGTTCTTCCTCCGAAGCTGCGATCGACACTTAACGACTCTACTTCGTCCTCTCGGGAGAGTACATTCATCACCGCGGCAATACGACTACAATCTAAGCGTTAACAATGAACTACCTTGCTCGTACGGTTGTTATGGATTCGTATAGGATTTCAGCTCCGGATACGATTCACCGCCCACACTACGAATGTGTGAATGTTCCGGCGTGCTCGCACAATTCAACATCTTTCTGAGTGCGCGAACTCTGCTATTCAATTTCCTCTTTCACAATCCTTTTCGACACAAGAGCGTTTGTACTACAGAGAGAAACAATGATCAAATACTATTTCATTTTTCATGTTCAACTACTACTGCTGCTGCTGCTGTTGTAGCTAAGATAAGAATTGAGAAGAATTCTCGTGAAACTGAGAAGGTAATGTTTTCAAATAAAACACTTCTCCACCGATCTACAATCATATCACGGATCATTCTCGCCTTTCGGTTAGTTTGCGGGCGTGTAGGCTACCTCGAAAGAGAGCACATTCTCGCCGTCGGCTCGAGAGCAGCGGGCCGACAATGCGAATGTGGCCCCTCTCGGTGAGACGAATATTTTCCAGACGAATGCGGATATGGCGTCGCCCATCGGTATTCTAGCAGGGCAAACTATCGTCTTGACATCGCGGGCCCTTTACCCCCCCTACGGGTCTTTCCCCGGCGACCAGGGCAGATCGAAGAGCCGAACGTCGGCCCGAGTGCGACGAGCCGCCAGTGCGAAAGTTGCCCTTTTCGGTGTTGAATAGTTTCGAGACGAATGCAGATAGAAAATCGCTTTTTCGAATGTGAGCGGCGGAAGTAACTGGCTTGAAAAGCGTCGCCCTGGTTTCGCCTTTCGGTTACTTTGCGGGCGTGCAGGCAACCTCGAAAGAGAGCACATTCTCGCCGTCGGCTCTAGGGCAGGGGGACGACAATGCGAATGTTGCCCCTCTCTGAGACGAATATTTTCCAGACGAATGCGGATATGGCGTCGCCCATCGGAATACTAGCAGGGCAAACTATCGTCTTGACATTGCGGGTCCTTTATCGCCCCTCCGGGTTTTTCCCCGGCGAGCAGAGAAGATCGAAGAGCCGGACGTAGGCCCGAGTGCGACGGGCCGCCAGTGCGAAAGTTGCCCCTTTTCGGTGTTGAATAGTTTCGAGACGAATGCAGATAGAAAATCGCTTTTTCGAATGTGAGCGGCAAAAGTATCTGGCTTTAAAACCGTCGCCCTGTTTTCGCCTTTCGGTAACTTTGCGGGCGTGCAGACTACCTCGAAAGTGAGCACATTCTCGCCGTCGGCTCGAGAACAGGGGGCCGACAATGCGAATGTTGCCCCTCTCTGAGACGAATATTTTCCAGACGAATGCGGATATGGCGTCGCCCATCGGTATTCTAGCAGGGCAAACTATCGTCTTGACATCGCGGGCCCTTTACCCCCCCTCCGGGGTTTTCCCCGGCGAGCAGGGCAGATCGAAGAGGCGAACGTCGGCCCGAGCGCTACGGGCCGCCAGTGCGAAAGTTGCCCCTTTTCGGTGTTGAATAGTTTCGAGACGAATGCAGATAGAAAATCGCTTTTTCGAATGTGAGCGGCGAAAGTATCTGGCTTTAAAAGCGTCGCCCTGTTTTCGCCTTTCGGTTAGTTTGCGGGCGTGCAGGCTACCTCGAAAGAGAGCACATTCTCGCCGTCGGCTTGAAGGCAGGGGGCCGACAATGCGAATGATTCCCCTCTCTGAGACGAATATTTTCCAGACGAATGCGGATATGGCGTCGCCCATCGGTATTCTAGCAGGGCAAACTATCGTCTTGACATCGCGGGCCTGATATCTCCCCTCCGGGTCTTTCCCCGGCGAGCAGGGCAGATCGAAAAGACGAACGTCGGCCCGAGTGCGACGAGCCGCCAGTGCGAAAGTTGCCCCTTTCGGTGTTGAATAGTTTCGAGACGAATGCAGATAGAATATCGCTTTTTCAAATGTGAACGGCGGAAGTATCTGGCTTTAAAAGCGTCGCCCTGTTTTCGCCTTTCGGTTAGTTTGCGGGCGTGCAGGCTACCTCGAAAGAGAGCACATGCTCGCCGTCGGCTCGAGGGCAGGGGGCCGACAATGCGAATGTGGCCCCTCTCTGAGACGAATATTTTCCAGACGAATGCGGATATGGCGTCGCCCATCGGTATTCTAGCAGGGCAAACTAACGTCTTGACATCGCGGGCCCTTTATCCCCCCTCCGGGTGTTTCCCCGGCGAGCAGGGCAGATCGAAGAGCCGAACGTCGGCCCGAGTGCGACCAGCCGCCAGTGCGAAAGTTGCCCCTTTTCGGTGTTGAATAGTTTCGAGACGAATGCAGATAGAAAATCGCTTTTTCGAATGTGAGCGGCGGAAGTATCTGGCTTGAAAAGCGTCGCCCTGTTTTCGCCTTTCGGTTAGTTTGCGGGCGTGCAGGCTACCTCGAAGCAGAGCACATTCTCGCCGTCGGCTCGAGGGCAGGGGGCCGACAATGCGAATGTGGCCCCTCTCTGAGACGAATATTTTCCAGACGAATGCGGATATGGCGTCGCCCATCGGTATTCTAGCAGGGCAAACTATCGTCTTGACATCGCGGGCCCTTTACCCCCCCTCCGGGTCTTTCCCCGGCGACCAGGGCAGATCGAAGAGCCGAAAGTCGGCCCGAGTGCGACGAGCCGCCAGTGCGAAAGTTGCCCTTTTCGGTGTTGAATAGTTTCGAGACGAATGCAGATAGAAAATCGCTTTTTCGAATGTGAGCGGCGGAAGTATCTGGCTTGAAAAGCGTCGCCCTGTTTTCGCCTTTCGGTTAGCTTGCGGGCGTGCAGGCAACCTCGAAAGAGAGCACATTCTCGCCGTCGGCTCGAGGGCAGGGGGCCGACAATGCGAATGTTGCCCCCCTCTGAGACGAATATTTTCCAGACGAATGCGGATATGGCGTCGCCCATCGGTATTCTAGCAGGGCAAACTATCGTCTTGACATCGCGGGCCCTTTACCCCCCCTCCGGGTCTTTCCCCGGCGAGCTGGGCAGATCGAAGAGGCGAACGTCGGCCCGAGCGCTACGGGCCGCCAGTGCGACAGTTGCCCCTTTTCGGTGTTGAATAGTTTCGAGACGAATGCAGATAGAAAATCGCTTTTTCGAATGTGAGCGGCGGAAGTATCTGGCTTGAAAAGCGTCGCCCTGTTTTCGCCTTTCGGTT
>BLKR01017556.1:0-10745 GCA_011170035.1 Teleogryllus occipitalis
AACAAAAACGTCGAAGTCGATTTCCAGAACTCTTCTCAGAAGTGACAAAAAGCCTTTTTTGGAGCCCAGAATTGAAAATGAATGCAGTAATTTCCACAAATGACTATCGCTATCTCTTTGATTTCTAGTAGAAAGTTATATAAGGTTCGATGTAAATATGAATGACATGAACCAATTTGTTTGAGAAATGAAGTGGACTAAAAGCAAATGAATGTTGCTCTATTCAAATTGTTTCCCGGTATCGGTTTCACAACGCAACTCTTCTGCAGAACGATATATTGTTCATGAACACATTTCATTAGAATATATTACCTCCTCTCTACATATACATTTGAATAAAATTCCAGGTACGAAAATAAAGAAAAATATAAAGCATTCATGAAATATCTCAAAACATTTTTCTATTTTACTTCGAATTTTAGCAACTGAATATTTCAAAGTATTTTCCATTAAAACATCCCACTCTGGCATGTAGGAAATATTTCATGTTCACAGGCAACATGTTTGCAAGCGAAATATGTCATTTCAATGATTTTAGCGTTCTCGGCTCTTCGTAATGTGTGTAATATACATTGTAATGTCTGTAATGTGTATACAGATGTTCCATCAACTACAACCCATAACTTCTAAACGGTTCACAATATCGAAGTGTAGTTGTCGCGCAACAATGTGGAATCATGGGGCAAGTAAAATAAATAGTCGGTGGAACATACATATATATATATATATATATATATATATATATATATATATATATATATATATATATATATATATAATGTCCCATCAACATTCGATCATTTTCATTTTGGAAAATATCTTACAAATAGTTTAGGTAGTAGTGTTTGTTCACAGATGGACTAACGTTTTAAAAACAAAACTTTTCGGTTTCAGTGAAACCCAAAATGCGTATTTTCGTTGAAATCTCGAAATCTATTTTGCATCGCATGACAATATTCACTATACGACGTATATTACTCCTTACGTATACCAGAAAGTAAAAACTAGTGGTGCTAGACAATGACAAATTTTCTGTTATTAGTTTTCTACTTTCTTTGGGTTTTTCGATCTTCCGCATCCTCTTCCCAGCTGCCATCTACCGCTTAAACTACATTTTTTTAAAAAAATATTCTCAGTTTTTCGGTTTCCTAAAGGTAGATGCGAAATATTACTTTTAAACTATTGAAGAGTAAACCCTCGTCGTACATGGCCATTTCGTTGAAAAATGTGGAGATTTTTAAAGAAAATCGCGTTTATGCATCACTGTAAATGCATAATTTGAAGCTTTTTTTCAAAGAAAACGTTTTAATTTTCGAAAAACTTCATTTGAAGAACTTTCACTCACAAATGTGTATACAACCACTTACTCACAAATGTGTAGTGTATACAAATTGCTGGAAATGTGCACATTAATGCCGTGAGAAATATTTTAAAAAATTTCATATGTGTTATTTTGGAAAAACAAAAGAATAGTCCAAAATGAACTTTGTCATCTTAAATAGTGTAATTAGAATTATCCGTTGGAAAATTTTGATTGGGCGTTTCTGAAAATGCGTAATTTTGAGCTCATTTGCATAGAAAACCATTGAGATTCCGAGAATCGTTAACATCATTTGACCACATATACTCGTGAAGGCAGTAATATGAACAAATTGCCACTAATGTAAATATTAAGGACGTGAGACAAGAAAAAAACCACTTTTTTTCAACAACCAAGAATAAAGCAATAAAGCGTTTATCTCATCTTATAGAGTGCATTTTGCACAATCTCTACCAACATTTTAAAGAAAAAATTTGGAGTCGTTTTTGAGAAAATCTTGATTTTGTTATTTTTTTAATATTGCACATATTGCACGTAGAACTGCGCGAAAACTACTAAAATTATCAAAAAATGTACATGACCATAATTAAATAACTAAATAGGAGATAAAATCTCTATCTTCAATTTTGTAGTTGTAGGAAGGTGCCGAAAAAAAATTGAAACTTTTGCAATTTTCGAAAATTCAGAGTTAACTGTGAAAAACTATGCCATTTTCATAAGTGTATTTTTTACCCTATTGTTTCGAAATATTTAAAGAAACAATTTTTGACCAGTTTTTAAGAAAACTTTGAAAATGTCTTTGTGGCTTCATGGTGGGTCTTGGTGGCTGGTACCCCCAAATTTTAAAGAAAGTATCTCAAAATCGCAGCATCTTGAGTCGAGCCAGATCGAGCGGGAAATATTCATTTTGGAAAAACTCCTACGTGTGGTTTTGGTGCTAGGGATGTTTACAGATAGGCGCACAGACAGACTGACACACCGACGGACGTTTTGAAAAAAAAAATCTTTCTCCGTATCAGGGGATCCTAAAACGTGTATTTCCGTTGAAATCTTGAAATCGATTTTCTGCAGCTTTACTTGTCGTTCTCTACATTAGATATTTTACTCTGCATATATGTACGTATACGAGAAGGTAATGATAAAAACAAGACTATATCTGCAAGTTTATGTTAAATAATTTCCGGTTTTTGACCTACGGCAAGGATAGCATGAACTGCTCTTATAGGTCTTCGTACAGGAACTCACTGGCCACTATATCGCCCCGAACGTACCACAGTTACTCTTTACCTACATAGACAAATACTAAAATAAGATTTGAACGTGCTTAAGGGCAGTCAAGAGAACACCCGATTTGCGATTACACATGGCGACGAGTTAACGTTGTTTTGTAAAGATCCCATAAGCGTTGAAAGACGAAACAAGCACTCAAGTTTAAAAAAGATGTAAATGTTAGTCAAAACTATGAAAGAGAGGAAAAACTACGCTGAGTCCTCGTTGATCCCTCACCGATTGGAATACAACTGTTAGTAGGATAATGGATGATCGACATTAGAACGTAATGTGGAGAACAGTGACACATGACCCCTGATGAAGGAATTAAATATTCCGAAACGTTGGCAAACTAATGTAATTCATTAATTGACCGATCCCGTGATCAATTATCCTACTACTTATTAACGGTCGTGATTTCTACAATGTACAACTGTTAGAATATGTGAGAAGTGACCAATTCTAATTTTTCAAAGTTCCTGCTTGAAACGGTCATTGCTGGTAACTTTTCGCTATCTAAAAGGAAATTTAAATAGAACAGCGATGCAAGGAAATAATGGTCCAGTGATGCAGTGGGTCTGTCGTGGACCCAGGCGACCAGCAGGGGCAGTTAAGTCCATCGCGTAGGGGGACGGGGATCTGGCCATCAGAAGAGAATTATCCTGATAAAGTGGTAGGAAAGTCGTAAGCTCTGGTTATTGCTGGTTGCTGGCTTCCTTCCTGCGCAGAAATTTCTAGCAATGTATTCCGTAACGAGTTTCTGGAAATTCAAAGCTGCGAGCCCTTGCGCGTGGTAGTGCACGACGTTCAAATAAAATAAGGTGAATTGGCTGACCGGTATCCTAAACACAAATCAAAATTTTGACCGAAGTTAGATTGTTTGCGAGTCCTTTGAATGTAACTTATCTACCACAGATAACACATGACCTTTATTATTTAGGACAAGCACATTATTATTTGAGCTGGTATAAAAACCCTCATTTATTGATTGATTAATTTTTTCCATGTCCTATTCATAGCTTTCCCTCTATTCTTACCAATTGGCAAGCTCATTATCTAAACATTTTCAATTTGGCCATCTGGGTTATCGGCGCATGACCCCCCCCCCGCCACCACGACCAGGAAAAGATGGTAGTTCACGGGGACAATTCTCATATTAGAAAACAGAAACTTTTAGAAAACGAGAAAATAAATATATTTCTGACGCGGATAGGTAGCAGCTAGGAAGAGGATAGGAGCAAAATTAAAAAGCTCGTCCAGACGAAAGAGATTAGGAAACTAATGCGAGAAATCCTATGACATTCTGTAGGATCTCTAGTTTTGTTAATTGTCTGAAGTAAATGGAGTCATTTTAGTTAATTGAAAATGTTATTTGTTTTATATCAAATACACAGACTAATATACGGGCTCAAAAACCAAGCGAAGTGAAGCACTTTCATGAAATGAGCAGTAAAGCACTTTCATTAGCAGAAAATGAAGGACAACAGGTGGTCCCTGTTTGTCCTGAAGAGAGCGGAACATTTGTGAATAGGTATGTGCGATTCCTGTAAAGCCCATTGGGTATCGACATGGCACTGGCCCCATTCTTCAAATGTTTCATCTCGTTCCATGACCGAATTGTAACATTTATTAGCTGTCACAAACATAGACACTTCTTGACAGTGATTTTTTTCGTATATTGAAGGAATTGATGTTCAAGTTTTAATTGTTATACGAGCATTTCGAGAGTTTCGTGTGTTTTATTACTGCCTCAGCAATTCTTGATTTGTTTTTAAAAGTCCTTATTTTTTAATGGTATGTATCATCTATGTACTGTTTAATTTAAATATTTTAAATTTAATATATACAAAAATAAAATTGTGTAAGAGAAAAAAGTGATATTAGCAGTGAAAGTTTGTGTTTTTAACAATAACAACTATCAGTTTAGACATGTTTTATTCTTATACTTGTAAGGGGAATATTGAAACAGAGATAGGAAGAATCGTTCATTAGAAAGCTACCATAATTGTATAATTCACCGTAAAGTGCAGTATTGAATCTGTAGGTCATTATAAAAACAGTCCTGACTTTCTGATCTGACGATGCAGCTTTTCTCAACTAGGTCCCTGGTACTAAGAGCCTCTCTGCTCCCGCCACTGCCCGTGCCTCCACAGCGCGCCCTCCGGCCGAGGCGCGAACTTCGTTAGCCGCAGGTCCCGAAACCCCTGCCCTCTTCGGCAGCGCAGAGCTATGGCTGCCGTTAGCGCCGACTTCGCCGCCAATCCCCTCTCCTCCCACGCCCCGCTGCTCCACTCAGCCTCTCGCGCCCCGATCCTCCCCTCCTCCCCCTGCCCCGCCCCCCGCTCCAAGGCCCCCTCCGAGCGCCTGCAGAAGAATGGCCGGCTGCAAGGCGGAGGGCCGGGCTGTTTGTTTAACCGCACTTCCACGAGATCTGTGCTCCCCCATTCTCGATTGCCCGCTTTTATCCTGGCAGAAACGTTTTCGTCCTGCGATGTTTTACCGCCTGCGATGGCCCAGGGGCAGCATCGCTGGCCGGGGGAGCCCGAGTGCGAGTCTTGGCGGGCGCTGATTTTCGCCAGACAGAAGTCGAGATCATCTACAGTCTGGAGGAAAATTAGAGCTGCCTGCCGTCTGATCTGACCGGGTGTTTCCCGTGCTTATCGGAATAATACCTGGCGAATGCTGCAGCAGAATCCTAATGAGCGGATCTCAGAAGGCGCGCGGCATTTCCTTCCTCCCCTTGCCCCCCCACTCCCCTTACACACACCCCAGCCCACAGCTTGTTCGGGCAGGGCGCTGCACCGCAGTGAGAGATACCTCAAGCGATCCCTCGCAAGTGGATGTGTAGGTTGGCGCACAACCTCAACTTCAGCGGGGGGGGGAGCAACGCCAGCTCCCGAGACGAAGCATACATTACTCTAAAGGATGAATGATGACGATACGTACGATACGTGCTCGGGGACATTAAATTATTTAATTTATTTAATGAAATCAATATTGGGAATAACAAACTCTGAGGAAAAGAATGCCGTCGATTCATTACTAAAGATATTAAGTATTCACTGACGGCTGGATGAATACCACAATTCGGAAACCACTTGAACAAAAACCCACCTGGAGCGGTAGCTCAGTGCATCAACTGATGACACTGCAGCGCCTCTGATCGGGAGGTCCTCACGGCGGCAGGAATTTCGACACTAGCTTTTTAGGCAGGTCGAATTCAGACGCTGTCTGGAGGAGAATTCTAGCGGCCGGCTGCTCTGATCGGTAATTTTCCGTGGTTTCTCCGATCAACACCAGGCGAATGCCGGAGCAGTACCCTAACAAACGGGCCCACGGACCGCGCGCGATCTTTCCTACCTCTTCCTTGTCCTATCCTCTCCCTTACTCTCACACACACTAACATGCACCACACTACCACTTATTCCGGGAGACCGGTCGGGAGCTTAGAGCTTGTCTCGGCTGAGGCGGTGCCCCGCTGGTGGGAGAGTCCTGGTTAGGAGGAAACCCCCCTAGCAGACGGTAGGTTGGCGTCGGATCTGGCCAATCGGGGGAAGATCACCGCAGGAACATTTCCCGAGGGGGGAAACATGCACTACACTTACGGGACTAATGACCTAAGCTGTTGACACGCCAACCATTGAAGTGAAACGCAATTGCCTTGCTGTGCATGCATTTCGCCGCGTCCATGCGCTGTCTACTCGTGAGTGAGAGGCGGCGGCTGCGCCCCGCCCACGCGCTATCGGTGCGTTCGCTCGCGCCGCCGCGCCGGCCCCTCCTCTGCTAATTACTCGCCCGAATTCCCAACTCTCTCGCGCACGGCGCTCGGAGAACTTCGCTCCAGAGGAATTTGACGACGGCATCCCCTCGCCCTTCGCCTTTGGCCCGTCGCGTCGCCCTTCCGCGGCGACCGCACCCGCAGCGCCGACGGCCGCGGAGCCCCTCCCAACTCAGCCCTGCTCTCAGGCGGAGCGCTTTCAATGCTCCCGGCCTTCCCCAATACATATATATATATATATATATATATATATATATATATACCATCATAAGCACAGGGTTTGAATTGGTGATTCCGGGCGCGTCAAGTGCCGTAAGATCACTTAGTGCATGCTTTTCTCGTGGGAGATGGGAGAGATCTCCCGCTGGAGAGATCCGGCAGCGACCTACGTCGGTTTGAGGGATTTTCCCAAAGCAGGCATCTCCCACCAGAGGGGCACCGGTGTGGGATACATTTAAATTTTGAAAATATCACACGGGAATCATGTAAAATACCACCCAAAACTTAATCATGTGTTTCAAATACAAGGGTCCGCCATATTAGCAAGATCAATTTTTGGTGATTGATGTCCTGCTTACGGTTTAGTCGCTAACGTTGAAAGTATTAAAAACAGTGAGCCTTCCCTGTATCCCCATATTTAAAATATACGTTTTAAACTCAGAGATCCTCGAATTAATTTTATACATATTCACAAATTTTCTTGACCAGGGCCAGGCAATAAGAACTTTTCAGTCGAAAATTCGGTCGTTTTCTCTTCTTAGAAAGAAAGTGCGAGAAATTAAAAATGACGATTTTTGGCATAAATTGTTGTAGAAGGCTCTTAAGGTCCGCCTCAACAACATTTGATTCTTCATTGCCTATGCCTCAAGACCAAACAATTAATTTATCTAATTCATCAACTCATGTACTTCAACAAGGTGAATTTACAGAATTACTTCCAGTTAACCCGATCCCTCACAATCTCCCACCAGCAACTACTTCGTTAAATTGTCAAGCTAATATTCCTATACCATCATCAACACCTCAATCCAAAAGTGAGTCAAAAACACGGAAAAGAGAAGGTTCTTCATTACTACAACAACCAGGTAAAAGATCTACAACTTTTAATTTCAACTCGACTACTACGGGAATTCCACTTCAAAATAAATATGGACTATTAGCAGATCTACAGGACACTAATGAAGAACGTCCAATAGTTTCAATTCCGCCTATAATTGTTTCAAACGTTTACAACTTTAGTAATTTTCTTCAAGATATAAAAAGTAATGTTGAAAATGATTTCACAACAAAAACTATTAAAAATAATGTCAAAATTAACTTTCAATCAATTGAAGATTTTAGAAAATATAAATCATTTTGTGATACAAACAATATTCAATATTACTCTTATCGTGACCCTACTATTAAAACTATCTCCGTTTTATTCAAAAATATACCTATTACTTACTCAAATGAAAGTATTTTCAATGAATTATTGAAACTTAACTATCCAGTGCAAAAGGTATACAGATTATTTAACAAACAACGTGAACCTATAGAAATTTGCTCAATAGAACTTACTAAAAGTCCAGAAGCTTCTAAAATCTTCAAATTAGAAAAATTTTTCATAGTGTCATAAAAGTTCAAGCAAAATTATCAAATAACCAACCAATTCAATGTAAGAGATGCCAAAAATTCAACCATACACAAGCCAATTGTAGATTAATCCCACGTTGTGTAAGGTGTACTGAAAACCACCATTATTCGAACTGTCCTCTTCCAAAATCAACCCCTCCTATTTGTTGTAATTGCCTCGGAAATCACACTGCTAATTACAAAGGTTGTCCAGTATATAAAGATTTACTGAAACCAAATCAAACTAATAATTCAAATTCACATATGTTAATAAATCAAAAGTTGAATTTTACTCCTCCAAAATTAAATGCACAAAATTTTCCAGACTTACCGCAAACTCAAATCTTTCAACGTAACAATCCTATGCAAATTCCTTCAAATTCAAATACTCCTACACCTCCAATTTATAATCACAAATCACACAAATTCTCTTACTCTGATATATTAAAACAAAACCCTTCTACTTCAAATTACACAGCTTTAATTTCCAGCATAATTCAACAAGTTATTTCTACACTTATTCCACAAATTCAAACATTATTACAAAATCTCCTACTCCCACTTTTAAATGGCCATTAGTAACAATAGAAATATAAATATAACACTACTTAACTGGAACTCTAATGGACTAAAACGACAACAAAATATTTTTAATCACTTTCTATCATACCATAATATTGACATAGCATGTATTTCTGAGACTCACCTAACACCTAAAGAAAAGATGTATTTAAAAGGTTATAAAATTTATAGAAATGATAGAATCGCTGATCATGCTTCTGGGGGAGTAGCAATAATAATTAAGAATTGTATATTTCATCAACAAACATATTTTCCTACATCTGACATTTTAGAGTGTATTGCAATAGAAATTAAAATAAATAATACCATTTACTCTTTATATTCCATTTATAAACCACCAAACAAACCATTTCCTACTCAAATTTACAACATCATTTTACAATCTTCTAATCCAATTATTCTCATGGGAGACTTCAACAGCAAAAACACTTCTTGGGGTTGCAACTCAACAAATCCTCAGGGTATTCGTCTACAACAATATATAATTCAAAATAATTTAGACATTCATGTTCCCTTTGAACCAACCTATTACTCTAATCACAACAATATAATACCAGATATTTTAGATATAATAATTACAAAAAACGTTAATTTACAATTCTTTCAATCTCCACTTCCTGAATTAGATTCTGACCATCCCCCTGTTAAAATATGTTTTAATTCTTCACTATTAAAAATTAATTATCCTCTTCATAACATGCGAATAAACTGGAATACATATCGATCATACATAGAATCAAATTTTAACTTCCCAAAAACCTTAGATAATACTCAAAAAATTGATGTAGAAATCGAAAAGTTTACTAAAATAATTCTAGATGCATATAAATATTCTAGTACATACATTAAACCGTACATACATACTCGATCTCTCCCTATAAATATCTTAAATCTTATAAAATCCAAACATAACCTACGACGATTCTGGCAACAAACTCGTCGCCCTGACATTAAAAGAAAAATCAACAAGTTATCACGCATTATCAAATTACGTATAGACCAATATGAATTAGACAAATTTCAAAATTACATTGCACAAATACATCCTAATAGGAGACCACAATGGTCAACAATTAAAAAATTAACAAAATCTTATTCCCCTATACCAATATTAAATAACGGCTCTATATCTGCCTATACTGATTTTCAAAAATCAAATTTAATTGCAAATCAGTTAGAAAAGTCTTTTACCCCTAACCCTATTATAGATCAAATATTTAATAACGAAGTTGAATCTTTCATCTCTTCTCCACTTTATTCAGTCCCATCAAAAATAAAATTTATTTCTCCTGTAGAAGTTCAAAACATAACACGAAAATTGAATATTCACAAAACATCAGGCTATGATTCTATTACAAACAAAATGATAAAAGAACTTAATTTACAAATTTTATCGAAGCTAACAAATATATTCAATTCAATGCTTCGTATTTCTTATTTTCCACAATCATGGAAATTAGCCTACGTTATCCCCATATGTAAACCAGGCAAGGATCCTCATCTTCCCTTAAACTACAGACCTATTAGTCTCTTATCTTCATTATCAAAAATTTTTGAAAAACTATTACACTCTCGTCTTTTATCCTACATTAACTTAATACAAGCTATTCCAAATTACCAATTTGGTTTTCGTTCTCATTATTCGACTTCTCACCAATTACTACGTGTTTCTGAATTAATAGCTGAAAATTTTCATCAAAAGGAACATACAATTGGAATTTTCTTGGATATTGCCCAAGCATTTGACAAAGTTTGGCATTCAGGATTATTATATAAATTACATTCAATAGGAATTCCCATATATTTATTCAAAATAATAAAAAGCTATTTATATAATCGTAAGTTTTGTGTCAAAATTAACACCTCTTATTCAACTTCTCGTCGCATCTTTTCAGGGATTCCTCAAGGATCGACTCTTTCTCCTTTACTTTTTAATATATATATGTCAGATATTCCACACCTTCCTTTTACCACCATAGCGCTGTATGCAGATGACACTGCACTTTTTTCGCATCACAAAAAATTGCATAAAGCCCGAAACACTCTTCAAAATTCTTTAAATTTATATATTAAATGGACTCAACAATGGAGAATAATAATAAATCCATCTAAAACACAAACAAAAATTTTCACACTTTGCAGACCTACTAATCCCCCATGTCTCAAAATAAATAATATAAC
>BLKR01017557.1:0-10742 GCA_011170035.1 Teleogryllus occipitalis
CGCGATCTTTCCTTCCTCTTCCTTCTCCTATTCCCTTCCCTTACACACGCACACACACACTTACACTAAAATGCACTACACTACCACGTATTCCGAGAGACCGGTCGGGAGCTTAGAGCTTGTCGCGGCTGAGGCGGTGCCCCGCTGGTGGGAAAGTCCTGGTTAGGTGTAAACCCCCGCTAGCCGCAGGTAGGTCGGCGCCGGATCTCGCCATCCAGCGGGGGAAGATAACCGCCATCTCCCGCCAACACGTACTGCACTTACGGGACTAATGACCTAAGCTGTTGACGCGTCCGGTATCACTAACAAATTAACCAACCGGAGCAGTACCTGACAAACGAGTCAAGGACCGCACGCGATCTTTTCTTCCTCTTTCTTGTCCCACACACACTTACATGCACTACTCTACCATATATTCCGCGAGATCAGTCGGGAGCTTGTCCCGGCTGAGGCGGTCCCCCGCTGGTGGGAGATGGTTGGGGAAACACCGCAAGACGACGTGTACCAATAGGTGGGAGTTGGACCTCACCATCCAGCAGGAGAAGATCACCACCACCCCTCGCGATAAAAACATGTACTACACTTACGGGACTATTGACCTTAGACTTGACTCTTCCGGAAACACTAATCAATCAAAAACAAACAGCCTTTAGTTCGGCTTTCACGTACTCCATCAAACCCCTTCCACATCGACAGGAAATAATGCCAATAAGTAAATCTCGGCTAGGGGTGAAGGGACGGAGAATTTACCGGCGGAGACCCTGCTAACGGCTCCAGCCGCGGCGGCTTCCCGGGCGGTAAACCGAGACGACCCGCCTCCACCCGCGCCACCCGCATATCTGGGACGCCGCCGCCGGCCGCGCCAGCGCGCTCTCGCGTCGCGTCGGGGCGAAATATCGCGACGATCGCCGTCGGGTAATTAAGCACCGGATCGAGTGTCGACAAGATGGCGGCGGCGCATTCGTCATCGCCCGTAAATCTGCCGGGAGCGACACGGGAAGCGGGGACTGCACCGCTGTAAATATCGGGAATGGGCGCCTCACAGACGCGTGTTCCCGGTTTTTATTTGCGTGCTGCGCCGTCCCCGCCGCCCCCGCCGCCCTCGCCGCCGGCGTCGTCGACTCGAATGCCTTTTCTTCCCCTCCGCACGCCCTCTTCAGGGCCTTTGAGTTCTTCCCCCACTCCCACTCGCGCTCTCCCGGGTGGAAGTATACCGCGGATGTTGTCGTTCTTGCCGTCGTTTCGGTTCATGTTCACAATCGTTGTCGTCGTCCGGAACTCTGTCATTTGATTGTTTATCGGCCGATTATTCAAGATGCTCTTCCCCTGTTCGTCTGCGGGGACGTGTGTCTCTTGCCTTTTCCTTCTCCTGTACATGCGTGGTCTGCTCTCAAGTTGACATGTACTAGTTCAGTGTTTTGGCGGATGTTCTTTTATGTGGTTTGACTGTCTTTCTGCACATTTTATAGATAATATAGGAATTGATCTTCAATTTCCTTTTTCGTTCTTACGTGAGGAATGTCGTTGGGGACTATTAGGATTAATGCACATTATATTTGTCATTCCTTAATTCTGTGTTAGAAGGTAGTAGTAGAGTGTAAGTACTATTTTAAATCATTAGACATTTCCCGCAACTCACTTTCACTCTACTCTACAAGTTAATCATCGAAGTTTTCTGAATTAATTCTCTCTATTACATCCTCCCCTTCTCCTATTCTTGCTTTCTGGTACATTGCATTCAGAACACGATTTCTGTGCAAAGCTACTTCTCTTTTCCAGTGTTTTGGAATCCATCAATCTTCAATTACTTTTTGCAGGTGAACCTACCATTAAGTCTTTTAATTTTGATGGTATACATAATATTTAGATTTTTTCTCTTCATTATTTATTTTGACTTATTCCAACATTCATCTCTCTGGCACTTTCTTTATCTTTTGAGTTCATTCCCCTCCTTAGAGATTTCGTATCCTTTACACCATCTTATACCATCCTTTTTTTATCTGTGCATTTTTCATCTGCTTCCAGACCTCGTTCCGCCCACCAAATGGGGCATGGCTTGTAAGAGGTTTCCTTTGAAGGGAAAAGGATACGGATTTAAGCTTTTAGATGGACTAAGGAACCCCCCTCCGGAATCGTAACTTGGAAGAAAAGTGTCGAGAGCATATTCCTCCGAATTATCGATCACTCGCAGGACTACGGCGTTGCGTTTTCGTGCAAAGACGCCTCCAAACGGACGTTGTCTTCTCTCGCAGTGAGGACGGGCTGGGGAAAGAACGCGAGAAGCGTCGGAAGGAATAAAAGAGGAGGCGGTGGCAAAGAGTAAAAGACCATGTCGATGGTACGTAGTCAGAAGAGAGCGACATCGGTGGAAGGAATTTTCATGCCTTGAAGCGTAGATGCAGGATGAAAGTGAGTCTTGTGGCAAGCGGTATCCGGTACTGGTAGTAGCCGGGAGCTGACGGAGAAGATGAAGGCTGAAAACAAGCTAACGTATTATCACACGAAATGATGATAGAAACGGGTATTAATTAATATAAAATAATTCTTGCTTCCCTGCACTAATGTTTTGTTGCACTATATTTAAACAAGATTTTGTAGCATTTGAGAAGAATGCGCATTACTCTTTTTTCTGCACATACCTGATTCAAAAAGCTGTCAGCTACTTTTCTTATTTAGGGTCTTAGATGTGAATTCCGACACATTCTGTGTGGCGCATGAGTATTAGAATTAGTGTTATTAGATGTGGTGGAACATTAATTTATTCTACAGACAATTTTAATGATCCTCATTATTGAAATGACTAGACAATATGAAATAATAAGGAATGTTATATTGGGAACCATCAACATTGTTGTGGGTTTAAGACAAAACGAGTTACTGTCGTGTTACAACGTTATGATCATAAAGCGATGTATCGCAACATAGTACAATAGCGCATGTGGTTTCAAATTACTACTTGCTGTAGTAAATTGCATGATGTTGACGGCATTTAAGTTTGTTCCGGCACTCATCACAAAAGTAAAGTGGCGATGAAATGTTCGCTTTACGACTGCCGTAGTTGTACACGGTGTAATGTACGTAATTGTTTGTCGTATAACTGCTATAATGTTATTGCATGATCAGCACGGTGGGAAAGTTTTCCTTTCTAGAAGTTAATGCTCTCTTATTGGATGCTTCTTTTCGTTTCTAGGAAATGTATAGGCAGTAAAGGCGTTCAGTCTACCATTTAAAATGCGAATGTAGTCAGCTGTATTTTTACACATACATTATTATAATTTGCAATATAATGTTATGTGGGTTCTTGTGGGAGTTGTTTGTTCATAAAAATTTACACAAATTAATCATTGATATTATAAAGAATTACCTTTGGTCTGCTTGAAAATGCTGTAGAAAGAAGACTGTAAAACTATTTACTGGGTACTTCTTTAATGATGAAATTGGATTTAGAATACATTGGGTGTGTATTTGTGAAGATAAAAATGAAGTAAAACGTTTTATAATAAGCTAATTTGATCTTTATATTTTGATCATATTACAATGATTAGACCACTGAGCAAAATTATTGTAGAAGAGATATCTTAGTATAATTCGCCAACTCTCAGTTGTTTTAGTCAACAGTTAATGATAAATGAAGAGTCCTAGTAGCCTAACAAGCACTTGGCTCATGACCAGCATCGGGTCGCACGCATGTCTCTTCCAAAGAAGCAAGATTTTCTGAGCCGCATCCTAATTGATAAATACAACTGACATTTTTATATTAAGCCGTAAAGATGAATCTAGATGCGTTTTCGAGCAACGGAAGGCGCGCTGCAGTCGAAATAAAATGCTAATGAAGCACTAAAAGTCGCATCTGCGCTTCTCGGCCGCCATGACAGACTCCGAAAACAAAGGCGTGACGACTTCATTCTCCGGCACTCTCCGCCAGATCGCAGCTCGCGTCGCCGCGTCACGCGGGCGAGCTTCGACGTCGGGCGAGATACGGGCCCATAACGCGACCGAGGAAGCGACATCGGTCAAGACGGCGGCATAAACATAAACATGCACTTTCATAAAAACCGAACTGCGGGCAGGGAAAAGAGGAACGAGGAGGTAGGCCCGGGCAGGGGAGGGGGCAGGCGGAACACCACTGCGAAGCGAATCAGTAAAAATAAATTCTGCTCTTTACGGCTTCAAACGCGCGTGCACTTTATTTAACGTTTTTTTACGCCGACTCTCTTCGGCGACGCAGATAAAACATCTGGAAGACGACGCGTCGCTTTGTGCGCGCGGGACAGGCGAGCGACGAATGGCGAATGTTCCTTTTTAATTCCCTCTCGTAAAAGCGGGGCGCCCCGCCCCCTGCGCGCTGCGCCGCTTTGAGAGGGGGTGGAGGGGGCGGGCCGGGGGTTCGGGAAGCGTGGCGAGGGGGCGTGCAGATCTCGCGCCGATACCCCGACACCGCCGCCCGCGAGCCTCCTATCGCTGGCTCCCATCTGTCGTGGAGACGCCGCGAGACGCTCCTCTTGGCAGGTTGTGTGTGTGTGTGTGTGGCACGCGCTAACAACCGCCTGGGGAACTATCGCAGTGCATGGATCTTCCGTATAGTGTGTTTCGAGATTACCTTCCTAGGACTAATGCCCCTTCAAAATATGGTGTAATGTTGATCTCATGCGCCACAAGTTCTACATTTTCGCTGTTTTAACAAGTTCTAGTTAAAGCAAAGCCGTTGTTGTTTGCTCAATTGCTAAACTATACTCCGTAAGGTTAATGAAGTAACGCAATTCGAGATACGACGGATTCCCAGATGGGTGACCGTCTAGGAACCCCGGTTACTAACGGAACCGAGCCTCTGGCCGAAGAGGTAGAAGGCATCGACTGACTGTTATGCTATGAGACACACAAGAAAATAACTTCACGGAGAATTAATTCCACGCTTAGATGCCCAATGCCCAAAAAGGGTCAAAGATATGTGTTGCGTAAAAGACGAACGAATTAAAAGAAAAGTACTCGAGCGAATTATGAAGTGGTTATGTATTATCACAACCTGCCTGTAAAGCTACTCATTTATTGAGTTCACAAATGTATGCCATTTTATTAATTAGATATTCCTTCAACCCCTTTTAAAACGTTTGGAAGACAAATATATGTTTCAATGAGAGAGCACTCGAAATGACCTCGCTCTCCATTTTCCTCACAGCCGAATAGGTTAGAAGAGAATTCATCGTAGTTCCCAAAGTACTCTTCCAAGGTAGATGTATCATTTGGAAAGAATCGACTATCTCTACCGTCAGTACAATTTCCAGATGAGTCAGTTACCAAAGAAAAAAAGAAACAATAGTGCATTATGGAACTACTAGCGTACGTTAATGTTGTGTCCATAACGTGTTCGTAATGTAGAGGTTAATTATATATTGATTTAAATACAATATTAGAGATATTCATTTGACTCAAATAATATAAATTTGCTTAAAATTCATTTTGTTCCGTTTTCAACTCTGGGCGCTACTCTGATTCTATTGTTTATGCAATAATTGGGCATTCAGGCTAGTTAAATATGAAATATGCGAAATTTTCAGCTCAGGGCATATAAAGCAATACTAGTGGCTAAACCGTGATTTTAAAGTCAAGTAGTGATGCTACATCACATACTTTCTTGCATTATTCTGTGACCTTTGCGATTTTTGAAAGTTGAGAGAGTTGAACAAATTTGAAACCTGCGCCATTTGTAGCATCGTTTGCTCTATCCGTGGAAACAAGTTTAATAAAAATTTGGAGCCTTTTTGAGAATGTTTTGTAAATTTTGAATATACTCTCAATGCATTATGTAAAGTATCACAAATATCAAAATATCCATTTTATACTCGCAGGTCTTTGAGGTCAGTGAGGTTGATTTTGGAGAAAATTGTCTGCACGCTGATCACAGACGGACGGACAGAGACAGTTTGCCGTCAACCAATATTTCGGTATCAATACCACACAAACGTGCATTCTGTCCACGCAACGAGTTAGAGGAATCAATATACTATACATGGTAACAAGAGTTATCCACTTTTTTCATACGAGGGTTTCTGAATATGAGTTTTTCTGTCGAAAAATCCCAGGTTTTTGTCATATTGCAGAATTATAATACTTTTTATTCTCTACGTCAGAACGTAGAATGACGAGAAAGTAAAATCAGCCCACTACCTTTGTCGTTCCATACCTGATCTTCGTTGATCTATCCTGCTTAGAAAGACGTATTCCGAAAGATCTGTACTCTTGTTTTGCAACGAGATTTCAGTGTTATCGTCATCTTATTATCAATAACACAATGACAGGTAGCATCATATTGGCAATAGAGTTTGTGTAACTGCAGTTATTATTCAGTTTGTATATACATTTCCCATTGCTCTCTGCTCACATATTGCAAATTCGTTTGCTAAGCGTTTGGATCATAATGTTTGTTTTTTGGGGGCAATCCTAAGATATTTATTTTGGTGGAGGAAATGAAAATCATTATGTTGCCCCGACTCTTTATAACACTTTTATGTCTCATACTGCATACATCTACTTACACTTCTAATTCAATTGAAACACACACTACCCAAGTGATAAAGTATGCATCAATTCACTCCATTTGTACAAATCGACTTTGAACTTTCAGTAAAAAATACTTCCTCCTTTAATTCCATTCTTAATGAAAATTAGAACATTATTTCATTATTGAATTACAAGTTGAATTATGATTTTATATATAAGGCGTTAACAGAATGTAAAATTAATGAAATGGTCCCTTTTATCTTTTAAGCAGTACTTTTTCTCGCAACATCTTGGTGATCCACCTCCTTTTTCATTTAATGTTCAAAAACAATTGTTCAGTTGGAAAGAAGTCCGTTCTACGCAGAATAAGCAACATATGCAGTAATGGAATACTTTTATTCCACTACAGTACGTCAGAACATGAAAACATGCAAATGAACGGCTATATAGAACCCGCTTGAGTTAATTCTACTATATTATACCATTGTTATTGACTACGGAGTGTATGACCAAACGACAAAAACTTAATGACACGTGAAGAACAGTATTTTGGTCGCTCTCAAACATAAAACCTCCAAAGCGAACCCCAGTCCACTTAGTTATCTTCTGACCGTTGGTATACGACATCCGACCTCAATTTCAAAACATCAGATGCCATGGACGGCCAAGTATAATGGCACCCTGCTGCGTGAATCGATTCTACGAAGTCGTTCGTCGTGTACATTTCATAACAGCTTAGAATCGTTTGCGAGACTGAGCAGTAATGTCCTTTAAATCTTCAACGCAGATGTCCCTCTGGTGGGGACATTTTTCTCAGTCAAATGTCATAAACTGTAAACTGAAAAGACGCTCTCACGTGCATCTGGCGATATGGAGGGTGTGCAAGAGGATGCGAATTTTAAGATGCCGTATGCGAAAGTCGTTTGGGTGGGGAGTTGAGTTATGCGTCTACCTGGTAAGATATTAACGGGCAGAAACGAATACAGGTTTCATTCGCATAGAGGGTTCCACAGGGAATGTGAACGTGGACGTTTTATCGCAAGCGATCTCATCCTGTTCTACACAATGTGATACTTAGATTTTTACTTCATTGCTTAGTTTACATGCAGTATTGTGAGAATTTTATATTTCAAAGAAATAAACTCAATATCTCGGAGAAGATTACTAAATGTCGAAATCGAAGCTCAGATAATAATTATAATGTGGAAAATAGGTACAATTTGTCGAGCTTCAAAATACTTATTGAAGTTCTTAGCGTACAATTCCAGGGTAGCTCATGCAATGCAATGTTTCCTCCAAAGTAGAGAAGAAAATTGTAAAGCGTTATTACAAATCATTAGTAGAGTGGAGAGTTGGTGACATTGCGTAATATGTGTTGTAATGTGCGTGTTGTAAAACGAAATAGATTAGTTTTTATTTGCATTGTATTCACTAAAATAGAAAATATAAGTTAGATATATAAACCCGTTCTATTAAATAAGGGAGTATTGAACCGAAGAAAAGATAGCAACAGTACAGCTTTTTCTAAATCCTCGTATGCTGGCAACAATATTTCATCTCCTACGAAATCTTATTACTGCTCGTAATTCAGTTTATAATCTAGACTATTGCGTTAAACAAATACACACCGTTGTGGTAGGATTTATATAATCATTAGAATCAGTCGTTAGTCAACTCCTCTATTAAAGCATGCAAAGAATCACATATTATTATAGTGTAAAACAATGCACATTGTATTCTTAGTTTTATTTTTTATGAGTTCTACAATTACACTAGGGAACACGATTTTTTCCTTCAGGAAGTTAGAATGCGCAACGTACACAATTTTATACAAAGATTAAAAATATCACAATAAAAACGGCTTACACGTCACAGATTTTAAATATACCATACCTTTATACCGTATCGTTCCGTATTTCGCTATTAATGCAAATACATTTCATTTGCACCTGCAAAATATTGAAATATCTCTTTAATATATCCAACAATATTATACTTTTAATAAATCTGCCCCACGTTGGGCATGCCACTGAAATATCTCTTACACCCGCCTAACTTACTTCACCGTGACGGTCTCTTCCTACAAAGCAGAAATATTCTCTGGAGATTTTTTTAAAGTCAATTTTGATGTTACCTGTAATCTTAATATTCAATAGTCTCTTTTTTCTTTCATGACCGTAAAATGAACATAATGTTTATTTAACTTATAAAATCACAATTACACATTACCTTGTGATATTTTGGTGGTCAACTAAAGTCCATTGCATTGCTGTCTTCCTTCGCGCGCAATCTTCGCAAATGCTCTTGCGCTGCGCCGTCGCGTCGTGTCTCCGCGTCGCGACGATTCTCTCTCTTTTTCATATAACGTTCAATCTCCTCCATCCTTTTCTATATACCACCAAGATGTTTTTCTTTTATATATTCCGCACCCATGAATGCTAACTTTGAACTTTGTCTAAAACTTATAACTCGTCTTTTTTGTATAACGTTCTTCGACTTATTTTATTTATTTATTTATTTATTTATTTATTTATTTATTTATTTATTTATTTATTTATTTATTTATTTATTTATTTATTTATTTATTTATTTATTTTCGGTATATTACAATATGTAGGATCAATACGCATGAAATCTATCTAAAAATAAAATATTTATTCAGTTCATCTATGTCACTTTCATGAAATATAAACAAAAGTAGACTTTTGTGTTTTTTTACCTTCTGTATTCGAAGATTGTCGTCTTTATTCTTGCTCTGGTGGTCGCGTTCAATTACGAGTAGATCTTAGTAGTCTCAGTGGATAACAAGTCACGTGCCCTTTGCAAGTTGAAAACAAGCCATGTGCCCCCTCATATTTCCTACTGTGCAACAGTTTCCGAAAGGAATTATTTTAGCTCCTACATTACCGCAAGTATACAAGTACCCAACACTTGGGGTAGCAGATCTGAGTCAATCGGTGTCATGCGAAATTGTGTGCGTGAATTTCGTATCTGGTTTGCGTGTGCCTCAAATCCATTAATATATTACCGTTCTGTGGTTTTTATAAAGGTATACTCGCCACATGATCTGTAAAATTGAATCTGTTCGACAAAATTTAAATCATTTTATATCGAAAATGTGCGAATCAACTCGCTAACTTCTGTTACGCTTGTGAAAGATTTACAACAAAACTCCAAAGAAAAAATATATGAAGTTTCAAAACTTCCGTATTTTTTATACTTTATCTGTCGTGTTTGTGTCTAGGACAACCCGTGGGCTGCTCACCAATGTTGTGTTACTTGTACAAAGAACCTTAGGTCGTCGTTGTATGGAAAACTCAAATTATTGTCATTCGTTCTACCAATGTTGTGGAAAAGACCAACAAACCATTTTAATGTCTGCATATTATTGCACGAATATGCGCATTCCATTTTTAACTTATTCGTACGTCATATGAAGCATGCTCATAAAGTTTTGTAGAAAAATAACCGGAGGACAATGCGAAAATTAGTGTAGGATTTTGTTTATTTCAAATACTAAATATGTTCATATCTTTTGAAGCTTGCACGGTATCAACTTTTTATAATGATTTTCGAAATCAACGTGGCCGTTTCCTTTGTAATCAACTACCTTCATCCTGGAGGTATGAAAATTTGTTTTGTTCCCTAGTGTTATTTTTCAGCTAGAAATATTACAAACTACTAATTTTCTAATGATAAAATCATCCTGATTAAAAATATATTTAAAATACTTTAATGAAAAATTACCAAATAATTCACATTTAAAAAAATATTCATTTACGATGTAAACAGGCTTATGTGTAAAGTATGAATTGATGATGATTTATCTGGCAATGCAAAAATTACTTAATTACTGGATACTAATTGGATCCATGCAAACATTCCGCGCTTATCAAACTCAAAGATTTAAAAGTGAAAATAGCTTCATACTGGAACTCAGTTCCTTTGAAAACTTGCGTTACATTAATAGCATAAAGCTGATTATGTCCCTCCTACGAGAGAACAACCGAACCAAATTCGACGATCCTGATATTATATGCTCTTTTGGAGTTATTTGGACTTCGAAAATCCAAATTATTTTTATTTGCAAATTGTGTATTAGAAAGAAACAGATTTAGTGAGGTATGATACAAATTATGATGTTTGTATTACACATGGACTTTTTTTGAGTCACGGAATTCACACCTCCACTCCTTTACTAACATTGTGCGGTGCGAGCATCAGAGGGGTCAATCTAACAAAAT
>BLKR01017558.1:0-10733 GCA_011170035.1 Teleogryllus occipitalis
TTTTGTGCGTTCGCACGAGGGTTCCCTCTCAGCTCAACAAAACCCCACCCCCGCGCTCTGCGTCCGCTCTTATATAGTCCCCACCCACGTGACCTGAAACGTCACTGGGTTTTGCACACGGCCCACACTGACCGCTTTGCCAGGCATTTTTGGACATCCATTTTCCTGGATTCCAAGAATTTGACACGCGGCACGCGGCAAAAATGCGCTGTCCCGTACTTTGGGCATCCCTTTCCCTAGCTCTTAGGATTTCCCAGAATACCTCGGCGTGTCACATCCTGCCTGGCCCCTGGCGTCTAATCCTCTGCCGCCGCCCTTTGTGGCGGTTGTTAACTGTAGTCCTACAATACGTTACACTATATTGTGACGCCGGCACCTATCGGACGTCACGGGAACTGCTGGCCTGTTGATCGCCGCTTTCGGCGACCTACCTGTGAGCTGCTGTCGCGTGATTGTAGATTGACCGGACAGCTTCAGCCAGCGGATACATCACACACTGGAATTTGAGACGAGTTCAAATCGGAGCGGGTGTATTTCCAGGAGTGCTTGGCTAGGGAAATGCAAAGGGACTTACCTGGTTTTCAAATCATTTCATGTTGTGCAGTACGCGCACATTTATTGGCTAATGAACATTGTCCGCTAGACGCGCGGACGCCGCAAAATTACACGGTTGTTGAGAAACAGTTGTCAAGCGACGAGTCGGTCGGGAGGCGCGGCATGGGGTCGACGACCTTCTCAGTTGAAGTCGCCCCTTGAGACGTCGCCGGCCGTGGGCGGTGAAGCGCCCGACGCCGCGCCCGAGGTTCGCACTCAGCCTCCCTCGCCTCGTCAGCCTCGTTCAGTCGCTGTCTGGAGGAGAATTGTAGCGGCCGGCTGCTCTGATCGGTAGTTTTACGTGGTTTCTCCGATCAACACCAGGCGAATGCCGGAGCAGTACCCTAACAAACGGGCCACGGGCCGCGCGCGATCTGTCTTTCCTCTTCCTTGTCCTATCCTCCTCCTTTACACACACACTTACACTAAAATGCACTACACTACCACATATTCCGGGAGACTGGTCGGGAGCTTAGAGCTTGTCCCGACTGGGGCGGTGCCCTGCTGGTGGGAGAGTCCTGGTTAGAGGGAAACCCCACTAGTCGACGGTAGGTCGGCGCCGGATGTCCCCATTCAGCGGGGGAAGATCACCGCCATCTCCCGAGAAAAAACATGCACTACACTAACGGGACTAATGACCGAAGCAGATGACGCGCCCGGAAACACGAAAGAATCAATCAAAACCTCGTCGCCGTTTCCCGTGGGCTGGCGCTGCGGCGTCATAAAGACATTGGAACTTTATACTTCATTTTTGGAGCCTGATCTGGAATAGTAGGTACATCTTTGAGTATTTTAATTCGAACAGAATTAGGACAAACAGGATATCTTAGCGGTGATGATTAAATTTATAATGTTATTGTTAATGCACACACATTTGTTATAATTTTTTATAGTAATACCTATTATAATTGGTGGATTTGGAAATTGATTAGTTCCATTAATATTATGGACTCCTGATATAGCATTCCCACTAATAAATAATATAATATTCTGATTATTATCATCATCATTAACTCTTTTATTAATCAGAAGAATAGTTGAAAATGGTGCAGGAACAGGATGAACAGTATATCCACCTTTATCAACCGGTATTGCTCACGCAGGAGCATCAGTTGATTTAGTCATTTTTTCATTACATTTAGCAGGAATTTCCTCAATTCTAGGTGCTGTAAATTTTATTTAACCATAATTAATATACGAGCACCGGCGCGCCGGTGCAGTCCGTTCGTAGGAACGCGGTGCCGCGAACTACGGAAGTTAGCGGGTTCAGTTCCACGCCCACAGTTCAGTTTCCGGCGAGTTTGTAGTCACACACGTCCGATACCCTCACACAAGTCTCTAGTTTTGTCCGTCACACTTTCGGCTCCCGGATATCTCCCAAACTCCGTCACATATGTCTGTCTCCACTCACACTTCAGGACCTTCTCTTACGCACACGACCTTCTCCTCTGAAACCACGTAAGCTAACGCATATCTGTCCTTGCGACGCTCAGGACATCGCTCCGGACACGTCCGTCTCCTTTCACAACCCATCAGCCTCTGTCCGTCTTTCCGCGCTCCACCTGCACTCATCTTCCCCTCGCTCGTCACGTATTCAGTCTAGCCGATCTTAGTGGTCTGCGTCTCATGAAGTCGTGATTCGTCCCTTTGGTTACGTGCAAAGTGAATCCCGGAATTCTATTCTTGGGCGTCCCCGAGTATTGCGTGAGTCTTTAAGTGTTTTTTTCCCGAGGGCTTTTATCCAGGCGACAGCCGGTTGCCCTTTACGTCCCGAAGGGACGCATATTCGACCATACACTAGACAAACACTTGCGGGCTCCTCTGATCTGGGGTCAGCGGAACGCGAGGCCCTCCGCGACAACACACACAAATTCAAGGGACAAACAGCCATACCCAAGGCGGGACTCGAACCCGCGACCCTTCGGACCGAAGCGCTGACTCGGTACTCGCTCTTAGCCACCTCGGCCATACAGGTCGGCCTTTAAGTGTTTCCCCTTCCCATTTATCGTGTCCACCGTGGTGGATTCCGAAGTTCATCACAGACCTAGTTGGGGAAGTGCATTCATGTACAGACAGTGGTTTCTATGGTCTATATCAGTCAATGGTTCCCCGAAAGCGGATGTTGCTTTGTGCAATTACCCGGTCCTGGGTCCACAGTATATACTGGGCAACCTTCTCAAAAACCGAAAAAGAATAGGGCAGCATAGAAATGATATCAAAAACAGTACATCGCAGTGTGCTCTAGCCAAACATACAATTGATTACAATCATGGTTTTAATTTCACAAATGCCAAAATAGACACAGAAAACAACTACAAAAAGAGGCTGCTGAAAAAAGTACATATAAAAAAGCAGAAAACACGTGTAAGTATAGAACCGATGTGGATGTGTTTAACGCTATATATATGCCAACCTGATTAAATAGTAGTAGAATACGAGATCAGTCTAGGCCATTATGTGAGTGTTATGGGAAAAATTATGTACTATGCGCGCACGTTTTCTTGATCCCCCAACTCCCTAGTTCTCTCTCAGCCTGGCACAGTTTGACGTGGTTAAGAATATGAGATGTAGTTGGAACGTCACGGTTCAGTGAGCAGTGCTGTCCACCTTCGTCCCGACTTCTCAGTTTTCGCTCTCTCTTTCGAACGACCTCTGCGTGCGGTGCTCCTTCTTGTTACTCAATAGTTGATATAACTATAAATAATTTCTTCAGAATTTTAGAAAACCTTGCATTGTTTCTCATTGTTGTGAAGTCCAAAACGCGTTATTATGCTGTTTTCTGTAGATGAAGTTGACGGCCCTACACTGCCGTGACGTAGACAGCACCCACCGCTCCCCGCACCCTCCACTGTGGAGTATCAAGAAAAAGTGCGTGATTAGTATGTAAGGATGTTAATTGGTGTATACGTGCAAAGTGAATCCCGGAATTCTATTCTTGGGCGTCCTCCAGTATTGCGTTTGTTTTAAGTGTTTCCCCTTCCCATTTATCCTGTCCACCGTGGTGGATTCCGATATATATATATATATATATATATATATATATATATATATATATATATATATATATATATATATATAAACAGCTTTAATATTGTGAAAAATATTTAAATTAAATACTTAAAAATATAAAAATATCAATGTGGGTAATTATGTGTATATAATTGTGAATATAATTATATGAATAAATATGCAATACATTTAATATGATTTTCAAAAAATGTGAATGTGTGTAATGATGTCAATAGATGTAATATTGTTAATATTAAACGTATTATGGAGGGAAAAATGAAATAACTGGTAAGGAGTAGTAGCAAGTAGTATGATGTAGGTTAAAAATACATATAGTATTACAGAATATGTGTATAATTATGTGTGCACTGATGTTAAGGTATTTATAACAATTTAACTAGTGACAATTATGTGGAAGCAAACTAAGTTACTAGCTCTTCGGCTTTCTGAGCACGTGTATACACTTTTCCTGTGGGGGTGTCTAGTGGGGGAATGGTGTTTAGTGTTTGAAACTGCTAAATTGAATTCTAGTTTTAATCGTGGTGTTCTTAGTTGTGCAAAGGTCTGGGTTTTGTTTTTGATTTGTATTAGTTTCACTTTTTCTGGGGAAACTATTTTCAACCTTTAATTTAATGGCAACAGTTTCAATATTGTTAGTAGAAGGAATAATTATTGGTTAATGTGGAATATTTTTATTAATAGCTATTAGTACTCCTTCTCCTTAGATTTCTGTCGGCTCTGTGAATTTAGTAGTTTGGAATATAAATTTAATTTTTTTTCCTTTCAGTGGATTTATGTGATGCAAATTATATCTATACGATGTGAATTTAAGAAGTGTGCGAGTTCTGTTTTTTTTATTTGTTAGGCAGTTAGCATTCCAAGTGACTACCTGAGCAAAAAGTGCAGCTAATTGAGTGATTGCATTTATTATTTGTATGGTCATAATCCAGGCATCGCTGGCATTGTATGGAACTTTGGGATTTTTTCCTTGCTTCTGAATTCGCTATATGCTTACAAATTCGCTAGAATATTGTCTATTGGTTTTTGTCCTGAAAAAATATCTGCAATTACTGGGATATGTTTGTTTTCTTTGCCAGGTGATTTTTATCAGTGAATGGAAAGCGTTGTTTTAGGTCTTGATATATTTTTTGGTAAGTAATGGATTGGTTGATATTTTTAAACACTACAAATTTAATTTTATTCAATGGGTCTTTGAAGGAGTGAAACCTTCGATAAAAGTGAATTTGATATCTAAATAAGTTTCGAAAGTCCGTAAGTGAATTTGCACTTATTTCTTTTTATTGTCTTTTTTATCTGCAGTGAAGTTTGAGGTGACTTTAGATTCAAGTTCCTTGATGAATGCATTGTTACTGGTGATGTCTACTACTATGATTGTTGGTATTTGACTGGAGGTTTCACTTTGATCACTAGGAAGGTCGTTAATATGAGCGAATCTATTTCCAGTTGCTTGCTTATCAAGTTTTCTTTGAGATCCGAACCTATTTTTGACGGGCACATTGATTAATAGAGTAAAATTTGGTTTTCTAGATCATCGTGATTACTACGAAATATTTTCGGTTGCCGCTCTATATAATTGTCACTGACCCCTTTTTTTTGGAGTCCGTGGAGTATTTTTCTGATAGCCGAACGGTTGACGGTTGGCTGATTTGATTCGGTTCCTTGCCATCAGCGCCGGGGGTGTTATGTTGATTGATGTTCTCCAACGTCGCCTCCATTTGTTTTCAGTGAATTGATTTGGATTATCTGGGAGGGAACTTTCTATTGTTGCTGGCTGGTTCTCACTGTTATTAAGAACAAGCAATGCAGCACTGACTACTTCGCTTGTTGGAGGGTAATAGCTGCATGCCATTCACTACACTGATTTGAACTGAGTCGCAATTCACCGAAGTTATTTCGATAAACAATGTATCAATAGCGCTTGTATAGTTCACTTGACTAGTTCATAAATTAGCATTGTCTGGATGCAACGCGAGTCTCCCCGCCACTCCGTTAAATGGAATGGCGAACTGCGAAATAACGGTTTTATCGCAACAGATCTGACAGGGTCGCCCAGCAGAGCTCTGACAACCTCACGATACCACTGTCGGACGAAGAATGATTCGAAGTAACGTTTGGGGTGAGCAGCCGTGATATGGTATCAGTGACCACGGTTTATTGTTACTCGATTTCTCGATTTCCGCGCCCAGCGATATCCTCGAGGGACATCTTCCAGTCATTACGTGCTCAAAAAGACAGTTTTAAAACACTTTTTGCTGTTGTTTCGATTCTTTCTTCTTTTATGATTTTTGATGTGTTGAATACGAATTTGAAATTTGCCAAAAACATTTCCGTTGGAATTTTAGATATTTTTTTTCATATTTAAATAACATTTTCGTCTTCTTTACCTACATTAAAGAACTATATAATTTTCGCAAAAAATTAATCTTTACCAAAATATTTTACATAAAGTATCCTAGAATCCAGTTCCTTACAACGTTCCTGTTACGTCCACCCTTTAGGCGTAATTCGTAGATGAAGTTTGGCAAATTTTTGCGCAACTTAACATTAGCTCTGCTACCTATAGAAATGGCTAATCAGAAACCTTCGTATCCGTGTTCAGTATATCATTTGCTTTGCTAAGAATTTTATATCGTACTTAACAATATTATTCATACCAAACAGTTCTTTGTCAATGCCAAAAATAGAGACATGGAAAATAGATAATACAAGAAAGTATTTGAAGGACCCGATTATTTAATTGCAAACAACTCTACTCTCGGGCGTTGTAATTCATACATTGTGCTGGCATGAGTTAATCTCAATGGATCAGTGGATTTTTTTTTTGTTGAAAATTTCGTTTTGGGATGGTGTTTATGAATGTGAAGTTTGCGATTAAACTTTCGTTGCAATTTATAATATAGCCATAAAACATGGAAAAAAGTTGTTAAATGTAAATTGATATCTCAAAAATTTCAAGTTCTAGTAAAAAATTGATCTATACCAAAAAGATCTCATAACAAATAAAGAAAGTATGTAATAAGTTATATAATACCTTTACATTTATTGCCACGAGTACTATTCTAACACTCGCCACGAGTACAGGACTATGGGGGTTGAACATAATTATTTTGAGGCAATAATACAAGCTCAACAATTCAAGATGTCTTTAGTTGCAAACCCAACCGTGTCCACTACCGTTATCTCGAGCATCTGCCTTCCTGCCTTTATCTCTCTCCGTTGTCCAGTTTGGATCTCCGCTGCAAAAACAAACCTAAACAAGCTCCAAATAGTCCAAAACAATTTTCTTAGAACTATCACTAATGCTCCTTGGTTTGTCACAAATTCACAGCTCCACAAAGAATTCCAAATTGACTCCATACAACATCATATGACATATCTCTCAACCCATTTCTGTCACTCCATACCTTAAATTCCACACCTAGACAACTTCAGACTCCGGAAAACTCCTCATAGAACCAGGAAAAATAGATATCCATACCAGGTATTCCTAGTAAGATTTTCCGAAGTAGATTGTTTTTAGGGGTGTTTGGAGAAGACTTTCTCACCCAAATTAGTTTGTAGTTTAATTTTAGTTTAATTAGAATGTGAGCCATCAATACATATGTAAAGTGTATTATGAACGGAACTACGTATGCTGTGTAAAAAACATTTAATTAAAAAATCTCTCTCCGTATAACTATATCTTGTAAGCATCTTATCTGCCGTCATATAACTTTATATTCGGAACTATATTTTTATACCACATTGTTGAATTTGAAAGGTGCTTCCAAGACATTCCTAATATTCTTACGTGTGAATATTAAAAAAAATTCCACGACCTTAAAAGTCTGAAGTGAAAAGTTGGGAATGAAAATTGACTGAAGACTGGGGCTGGAACGAACAAATAGTGAGCTCTAGCCTGTCACAAGTGAGGCCAACCGCACTCGAATATATCCTGCACAAAATATACTACTAGTGAACGAAGGAGTACGTGAGAAATTGCAGTTACAGGAAAGCTGGACTGTTTTGTTGAAAGTTATGCCTAAATTATTGGGACACTTGGCAAACTACCTGATTATTTGCTTGAGACAATTTATGGTTGCCAAAGATATTCCAGAAGGTCATCCGACCATCTGAAATCGAACCATCAGCCTGAAAGCGAGCAATAACAACAGAATTGACTGATGTCAATGTGAGTAGAAGTATGAATCTATTACGTATTACTTATGGTTCTTGATTGTTCTTTATTTTGCTTTTTCCTAAACCCAGACCAACAAAGCTGGCTGTCTGCTAAATAAAATATCACCCAATTTGCAACCAGCTTCCTAAGGGGCAAAAATGAGTACTGGTGCTTCTACAATACTTTGCGCAAAGCATAGTCTGCTGCCAATAACCTGACGTCTTACACTTCCCAGTCTTTTAAATAACCTGGGGTTTGAACAAGTTTTCTGTGAGGAACAAATTCCAAAGTTCCGATAACTGTCGTGACGATCTATGTTTTACGCCACACATTCGGCACATTTTAGACGTTTCTCTTCCTTCGTGGTTACGATATTATGATTGTACGACACAGCGACATTTACGAGTAGACGCGACTTTTATCCACATCCATCAGAACAATATCCTGTTTGTTTGCTGCTAACGTACGATCGATTTGGATATGTTGGACGTACAATATTTTACACAGTACAGATGTCACGGGGTAGAACCACATTAGAGAACGCTTAATTAAAAATCAATGAAAATACGTTTTGCCCTTTGCCAATTTTAGATAATAAATTCTTATTGTAACTAGTGGTGCTAAAACATCACGTACTTTCTCGCCCGTATTTTCACCCAAAATGTACTCAAATTTTAGAAAAATTGTTCCTGAATTTATTTATAGGTATATCTTTAAGGAACAGATTCCATTAAGGGAAAACTCTCTATCTTTAATATTTTAGTTGTAGGAAGACTCCGAAAAAAGTTTGAAGTTCTGCATTTTTCGGAAAATAGGAGTTTTCAACGGACATGAGAACTGCACCATTGTCTTCAGCGTCCTTCACACTATCCAACAACAAAATTTAATAAAAAAGATGGAGCCATTTTTTTTTAAATTTTGAAAATGTCCCAGGGGCTTCATGTAAAGTACCTCCAAAAATTAAAATATAAATTTCAAATTAAAGGAGCCGCGACAAGAATCAGCTCAATTGTGGAATATCAATTTTGGAGAAAACTAGCTGAACGGTTTAATCGCTAGCGGTGTTGATGGACGTGAGGACGTTTTGCCGTTATTAGATTTCATTATCAATGACCCACAAAACATGGATTCTGACTACACCACGTGTTAGATTTTTTAAAATTAAGAAGTTTAATTTATTCACTTTTTCGTTTCGAGGGCCATTGCTATAGGTCGCCAAGCTAATGGTAAGTTGCACAAATTTTGCAACAAGTTTGAGAATCAATTACGCCTCAACGGAACTTGCGCGTAACGAAAAATTTTGTCAGGGACTAAATTATAGAACATTTTATGTAAAATATTTTGGTAGAGTAATTTTGTGCCACAATTCTATATTTATTTAGATTTTGGCAAAAAAGAGTATAAAATATATTTTTTTCCTGTTTTTTTGTTTTAACTCAAATATTTTTGGGAAACTTCACATACGTATTCAGCACCTCCAAAAACAAGAGGAAATAAACAAAACTACACGACAATACGTTTTAGGAAACCACGTAATGACTGGACAAACAGGTCATGTTGCAAGGATGCTTTTTTTAAGTCGCCAGTTTTCATTTTAATGACAGAAAATTCGGTTCTCTGAATACTTGCAATAATCATGAAAGTTGTCTCATAAAATGTTCCTTAAGAACATTTGCTATTAAGGGACTGGTCGATGGTCGCGGAGGTGACATCATCTTTGATTAAATTTTGTTATTGGATAGTATGAAGCACGTTTAAGATAATAGTGCAGGTATCATTTTCGTTTAAAACCCTGATTTTTCGAAAATTGCAAAAGCTCAACATTTTTTCGGAGTCTTCCTACAACTAAAATATTAAAGATGGAGATTTTTCCCTTAATGAAATCTGTTACTTAAAGATAAGTTCATGTAATATTTTGTCGAAAATTTGAGTATTTTTTATGTAATTTTGCATGAAAATGCGAGTGAGAAAGTATGTGTTGTTTAGCTCTACTAGTTTATTTATTTATTTATTTATTTATTTATTTATTTATTTATTTATTTATTTATTTATTTATTTATTTATTTATTTATTTATTTATTTATTTATTTATTTATTTATTTATTTATTTATTTATTTATTTATTTATTTAGTCAAAAACTGTAGGTGACATATGGGGGAGAAAATCATCTACGCACGCTTTCTTGAGTTTCAGAATCACTTCCCAATAATTTAACTATTAATAGTTGAATAATAATAATAATAACAAATTTTAAAAAGCGAGAGATTAACATTTCAAAAACTAGATATTTTCGTTGCCAAATTATAGAAAACTTATTTTTAACGGTAAAGGAACGAACAGATTTGATTTTTCTGTATTGTTAACAAAATAGAAACTCATCCTAAGCTCTACTACCACTACAAGCAAAAGGAAAACTCAACAAAATGTGCGCATAGTGAAGCTACATTTACGTCCAGAAGCAAATCAAGGGGCCATCTCAGCATTTGCTCAATGGATCAGGGAAATTGGACAAAAACCCGATCGAGATGGGGGTCATTGACCCGGAAGTACATTATTTGTTACAGGCATATTGACTCTTTTTTTAAATTATACAATGCAAATATAAACTAATTAATTATACTATATCTTGGTTTTGTTAAAGTAAACATTATTTTTCTTTTTGACGATCAGAATAGTCTCTAATTGTATAGAAACAGTTTTGCAACAGAAAAGATTTTACTTTTAACTTAAATTTGTGTACCAATTTTAATTGTTTAATTTCATCTGGCAATGCGTTGTAAAGAAACGTACATGTATTGTATGTGGATTTCTTGTAGTGAGCTGTTGATACTGACACTTGATGAACATGATTTCTACGTCGAATGTTGTAACTATAAATATCAGTATTACATGAAAATAAGTTCTCACCGTTAAGTAAGTCAGTTTTGACAAATACTACAGACTCATAAA
>BLKR01017559.1:0-10721 GCA_011170035.1 Teleogryllus occipitalis
ACATCATCGCTCTGCAAAGTGAGCTACTCCACACAGGTGAAGGAAGCCGACAAATAAAACGGATTCGGATATACTGGACAGAGTTTCAAGCAGTGCTTGTAGAGATTTTTGCAATAGATCCTGAAATATTGCTGGTACGTATTTCAATACAATTACTATAACTATTAGAAACACGTGCGTTTACATCGCATGGGAAGTTTTAAGTCGAATCCTTTTACTTGTCAGGATATTTATTTAGCTTATTCATATCTCCAGACAGGACAAGGAATGCATTCTGTCTTCTGCATATCCTCTCCCAAGTCTGTCCTGACATGGCCTCCTGTGGCCTGCTCTGCCCTGATCTGCTGAAACCCATCTTATTCCTCTGCACCGTTCTCGCCATGGGCTGTCTTGTCAGACCCCTATACAACTCGTATTACCGCCAGGTTATGCATGATATCGACATTTTAAAAAATATTTTTAATATTATTAATGTTTATATAACTTACATAAAAGTGTAAACTGTTCATGCAGACATTGGGAACTTCCAACTTACAAACGACACCTTATTTGCTGCGTTTGACTGAGTAGTTAATCAAGAAAAGTGATGCTTACATATCACGTTAGAGAAAAGTGATGAAAATGATGATGATGATGATGATGATGATGATGATACGTAATTGTTACAAATAATATAAGAACATTTTTAACGCCAAAATTTCACCAAGTTCAGATAACTCACAGGCAGAATATAAGTGTTGCTATGAAGATACTTGTTAATAATATGAAGAATTGCTATGAAGAAATTTGTTATAATATATTTAATATTATTCTTTATTTTCTCTTGGAAAATTTTTGCTAGAACATTTTTAGCTGTTCTTCTAATTCCCATCACGCACTTTAGAAGAAATGAGTGGTCATGCCAAATGTTTATTAGCCGTGTACATTAAATGCATAATATTTACAATTGGTTTCTTTTTTCATTTATTAGAAGGAACTAACACTTAATAAAAAATAAGTGATCCACGTAAAGGCATATTTAGTAAATGTTAAAGAACTTCAAAAATTTGTATGTATGTTTAATTGAAATTCTCGTGAGAAATTTAAAAATTATACATAAAATATGCAATATTTGGAGTGAACAGTGTAAATATGACATAACATATATCTTCTATGTACAAAATATTCCTCCAGTTCAAAATTATATCATACTTCTGTGTGAATCAATGGGCATGTATTCGCATGTTGATGCAGACTGCCTTGTTGTTTCACGATCCGAAAACAAACAACAGTGGTATCATGTATATTGTCAGTATTTATTTAGTGAAAGCTGCTCCTGATGCATTCTATTTGGTGACAGCCACTGAGTGTAATTTCGAATCACATTGCTGGAAAAAGACACGCGGAAACAAATTTGTATCTATTACAGCTACGCAAATCTATTTGTTAAAGTTCGGTTTGTTTTAACGTACACTTATTACTTTTTTCGAAAAAATTAAGTTTAAATTCCTTTAATATGAAAAGTATGATCACTTCCTTAATATATAAATGTTTGCAAAATACAATTCATTGTCAAACACGTAACATATGCATAAAACATATTTCTTGAGAAAAAAATCGTGGAATGAAGAGCTAGGATTTTTTGCGATTTGTTGTAAAAGTTTGCAAAAAACTCTCTTAATCTATACGTATTAAATTAAAATCCATTTAAAACGTAATAACTAAATACAGGAACAGTCATTAACTTCAGTTACCAGAGTATTGTAACCCACGCTTGTTTCCAACCTCAGGGGAGGCAAGGCAAGGCAAAATAAACTAGAAGCGTTATAACACTACATACTTTCTCGAATTGTTGCAAAAAATTAAGTAATATTAAAATATTGCGATTTCTGCCCTACTAGAACCTTGCTATAAATTGTTAAGTCCAATTCACACTATTCAAAGAAAGCGCCAGTGGTGCATATCTGCACTTATTTTGAGAGTCAGAAAAAAATTCATTTCTTCCTTCTTAATTTATTACAAATATATTTCGAGATTTGAATGGAAATACAAGTTTTGGAGTCCCCTGAGACCAAAAACGTATTTTTTTTCAAACGTCCGTCCGCCCATCTGTCCGTCCGAACGAACATACTTCCGTCTGTGGAGAACATTAGTGCTTAATTTATTTGAAAGATTTTTTCAACTTGAATATTCTTCGATCAATCTTCCCTGATTCGAAACTCTTCTATTTAGAAAAACATTTTTTAAAGGGATACTTTGCATTAAGACCTTGGAACATTTTCAAAATGTTCTTAAAAATAGCTCAAAATTTTTTCTTCGTCAGATTAGAGCAAAATGTACTTATGGAGATGGCATATGTCCGATTTTCGATGTTAACTTTAAATTGCAAAAAATTGAAAGTTTTAATTTTTCTTCGGCTTCCTATAATTACAATATTGAAGATAACGATTTTTCTTTAAATTACTTTTTTCCCCACAATTGTTTTTTTTTTATTATAGTCGTGTACATTTTTGGAATTTTTAGCAGTGTCTGCACATTTTTAGCTATATAACAAAATATTTAAAAACAAGATTGTCTCAAAAATGCCTCCAAATTGTTTCTTCAAATTTTTGTAGGCTTAGCGCAAATTTCTCTCTATGATATGACATAAATACCATTTTGCGGTATTGTTTTGTCTTTTTCAAAAGTTGGTTCTATATACTATATCTCTCTCCCGTCTAATATTACACATTACCTGCAATTTGAATATATTATAGAATTTGGAATACTAGTGCTTCAAATGATGTCCAGGTTTACAGAAAACCAGGAATTGCTTTGAAAGCACTGAATAATACGACATAAATGCTACTCTGATATGTACTCATGCTTCTAAAAAATAAATAAATATAATTTTTAAAGTGTGTGTCGTAAATAATTGTATTACTGACGTATTTATACGTTATTACATTGTTAGCTGATGTAATTCAAAACATTTCGTGAAAATGAGTTCAAAGTGGCGTACTTTCAGAACCCCTCAAATATTTTCTTTAAAATAGCTCCAAATATTCCAACAAAGCATGGAGAACCAGAATTTACTCTTCTATAATATTCCTAAAGTCTTATTTCAGTGTACGATTAGTGGAGAAAGAATTGAGAAAATATGAAAAACCTGCTTTTTGCGTCAATAGATGGCAGCTGGGAAGAGAGTTGGGCAAAACAGAATAGCTATCCCAGACTAAAAAGAATTGAAAACTAAATGTACGAGAAAATCTGTGCTATTTTGAAGCACCACCAGTTTGTATCTCTTGCAGTTACTGCTAATAATTACGCAAGACATGAGGCCTTGAGATGAATATGCCTGTGCCAAGAACTCGTTTCATTTTGAAATAATGCAATATTTATTGAAAAAGACTTCAGAATAACATAGTATAATACTATTGGAAAATTTTTAAGCGGTACTGACCTTTTCAGTGCAAAATATGTAATTTACTAATGTGCATTTAGTTTGAAATGGTTGTTCAATGAAACACTTTTATAAACTTTTAACGTACTAAATTAATAAAACCGGCGTGAACAAAGTTATTCTGTTTGACACCTTGTTACCTACAAAGTTCTTTCTCCCTAAAGACTTTGCACCAAGCATTTGATGTACGTCAATACTTAACGACAGCATTAAAAGATAAATGGCTCGAGGATCATCAGCGCCGTCAGAGTGAAAGCGCTCGAACATACCTGACAGGTAATCGATTATCGATTGGCCAGTAACGCATTTCAGAACGTGTAGAGAAGAGCTTGCATTGAGTTTAAATTTTCATCTAGACAGATTGGTTCAGTACTCTACTTAACGAATTTTCTCTAATATCTACGTTAATATGAAGACCTCCAACAAGTTCAATCTAGTTGAAACAGATGCCATTCATACAATGACAATCAATAATAAGTAGATATTACTAATTTTTTCATTAAGTGTTAAGGTAGATCGGTAGCCAGATAAAACGTGTATTTTGTCTACCTACTTCATCTTTCATTATAATAATTATTACACAATCAGTACGCTCCCATAAATTTGGTACATAACTCTATGTTAGGCTTGTTGGGAAACTTGATAAATTTTGTTAATCCTTCATGTATAGAAAAACTATTCACTTACATCAAACGCCAAATCCTGGAATGATGCTGACGACTAAAGAACGCTTCCGTTTATTACTAACAGCAATGGAATTTACCATTCCCCTCTCTCTTTGCATGTGCCAACACACGCTTTAACACCTTGTCCTACACACTTTCCTTTTTGTTACCAGCGCGAAGAAAAGTGACACTAATACGTCTTTCTCCGTTTTCTACTCCACTTTTCTCTTCTGTCTCCTCTCCCCCAAAATCTCCCCTACCTTCCCCCTCACCGCGTCTTCCCCATCCTCCTCTCCCCTCTCCTCAATTCCCCCTCCTCTCACCCACTGATACTCCCCTCCTTCACCATCTCTCCTTCTATTTTATCTCCTCCTCCCTCTCTTCCTTCTCCCTCACCTCTTCCCCCTCCTCTCCCCCATTATCACTCCCGCCCAACTCCCATCTTCCATCTCCTACTCTTCTCTCTTCTTCCCCCTCCTACTATTCCCACTACCGCCTTCTTCTCTTCTTCTTTCTCTTCCTTCCTCCTCTCTTCATTCTCAACTCCCTCGCTCTGCCTTATCCCCTCCAAACGCACTGGAGGCCTTCCACCTTACAACCGGGAGCGGTATCTCAGTGCATGAACTGATGTCACTGCAGCGCCTCTGACCGGGAGGTCCTAGGTTCCCACTCCCCACGGCGGCAGGATTTTCGACACTAGCTTTTCAGCTATGTCAAATTCAGTCGCTGTCTGGAGGTGAATTCTAGCGGCCGCCTGCTCTGATAGGTAGTTTTCCGTGGTTTCTCCGATCAACACCAGGAGAATGCCGGAGCAGTATTCTAACAAATGGGCAAAGACCGCGCACGATATTTCCTTCCTCTTCCTTGTCCTATTCTCACCCCTTACATTACATTCACATGCACTTCATTACCACGCATGCCAGGAAACCCGTCGGGATGTTAGGGCTAGTCCCGGCCGGGGGGAGGTTCCAGGTCGGAGAAAACTGGCGAACGGGCAGATCGGCGCCGGATCTACCCATCCAGTGGGGGAAGATCACCGCCACCTCCCGATGGAAAAGCATGTACTATATTTACGGGAATAATGAAGGGGGGGGGAATCCTGCTCTACATTTACGGGAATAATGATCTCGGTAGTTCACGCGCCCGGAATCACTAACAATCAATCAATTATTTATTTATTTATTTATTTACGTCAAAAAACAGTTAAAAACTGCGTATGACGGGCTATGGGGAAAAGTGAATTGTGTGCACATTTTCAAAATTCTGTGATCCCTACACTAAATCATATACTACTTAAGTTTTGAATTTTGAAAGGGAGAAAAACAACAACAAAAAACCCCCATTGTAATAAAATCGATTTTCAAGGATAAATAAGCAATAAATTTTGAATTTTGATAGGGAGAAAAAAAAACAAAAAAACTCCCATGTAATAAAATCGATTTTCAAGGATAAATAAGCAATAAATTTTGAATTTTTGAAAGGGAGAAAAAAACAAAAAACTCCCATGTAATAAAATCTATTTTCAAGGATAAATAAGCAATAAATTTTTTGGCTCTTATTACTTCCTGCCGCGACAACGTGGAAACGATAATTTGAATAATTGTATTTCCACTGAATTCTAGAGGGCGTGCACAGAAAATGAAGTTACATTTATGTCAGAAGCAAAACAAGGGGCCATCTCAGCATTTGCTCAATGGATCAGGGAAACTGGACGAAAAACCTGATCGAGATGGGGGTCATTGACCCAGGCTGTGTTACAATAGTTGTTACAGGTTGTTTATACTCATTTATGATCAAATGGTAATTAATGCATTATGTATACATTGTTAAAATTAATGTTACTTTTCTTGTGATCTCCAGTATAGTCTCTAATTGTATAGAAACAGTTGTATGCAGCAGAAACGATTTCACTTGTGATTTAAACTTTTCTATTGAATTTAATCGTATAATGTCATCTGGCAAAGTGTTGTAAAATAATGTACATGTATTGTATGTGAATTTTTTATAATGAGCTGTTGATACTGTCACCTGATGAATATGATTTCTACGTCGAGTGTTATAGTAATAGACCTCGGCATTTTCTGAAAAAATATTCCCGCCCTTGAGCAAGTCATTTTTTTACAAAAACCACTGATTCGTAAATAAAAAGACACGGTAATGGTAGAATTCCTAGATAAATGAAGAGAGGCTTACATGAATCACGTGGGTGGGATTTGGTTATTATTCGTACAATTCGTTTTTGTAGTCTAAAAGTCTGGGAGCTATAAGATGTATTTCCCCAGAATATTATGCCATATCTCAGGCGGGAATGAACATTCGCGAAGTATACACAACGAGCAGTATGAAGGCTGACTGAATTTGCAAGAATTCTGAACGCGTAGCATAATGAACTTAATTTTGTGTTCAATTCATTTAAATGGACACGTTCCATTTAAGGTTTGACTGAATTGAGGAGACCTAAAAATTTTGTTGCCTTAACATCAGTCAATGGTACACTGTTCATTTTCAATGGAGCACAGAATTGTTTATTTGATATGGAAAACTGCATTAAAACCGTTTTCTTTTCGTTTACTATTAATTTGTTATTTCGGAACCAATTTGAAACATCTGATATTGTACTATTTACGGTTTCTTTATTGCAAAGGATGTTCGTATCATCCGCAAGAGAACCGTTCTTCCGTTTCGAATCGTCGAGGGCATATCGTTTACGTAAAGTAGGAACAGAATAGGGCCTAAAATCGATCCTTGAGGAACTCCACGTGCAATGGGCAAAGAGTCGGAAAGGTGCGTACGTAATGTTCCATCATTCCAGTAAGGTATTTCAACTCTCTGAGATCGTTGTTTAAGGTACGAACATAACCAATCTAGAGCAATACCACGGATTCCATATGAAGGTAATTTTGAAAGTAAAATGTCATGATCAATGATGTCAAAAGCTTTTGAGAGATCTAAAAATAGTCCAATAGGTGCCTCGTTTTGATCTAATGATGAGGCGACATCTTTAAGAAAAGAAAATATAGCTGTTTCCGTTGATTTTGATTTTCTAAATCCATGTTGGCAATCTGAAAGCGCGTCGTGTTTAGTGAGAAAGGTTTCCATTCGTACGTAAAAAAAGTCTCTCTAATATTTTTGAAAAAACTGATAGAAGAGAAATGGGCCGATAATTTTGAATTTCATTTTTGTTACCTTTTTTGAAAAGCGGCTTAATTTTAGCTGTTTTGAAAATATCTGGAAACGTTCCAGTGCATAAAGATGCATTAAATATGTGAGTTAACGGGTGTATAATGGCATACGCACAAGTCTTTAACAAAGAATCTGGGAATTCATCTAAACCGGACGAATATTTATTTTTTAGTTTACCGATTATTTTGAGAATTTCATGGGAAGAAGTTTCGGAAACGAACATTGTGTCTAAAATTTTGGGTGAACTGTCTGTTTTTGAATTTTGTGGCTGAAGACCCTTAGTGAGATCGGCAGCAATTCTCGAAAATTATTGGTTAAAGAGATTAGCCACTGTTGCCGGATCGTTCACATTTATATCGTTATATTTTAAAACAACATTCTCTACGGGTTTTCTAGTTGATTTGGTAATATTTTTTATTATATTCCACATTGCTTTTGTTTTATTATTTGAGTTCAAAATATCCTGATCGTTTTTCATGATTTTAGCCTGCCTTATGACTTTTCGTAACAATGTTTTGTATTTTTTAAAGTAGAGAAGGAAATCTTGAGATACGTCATGACGTTTAGAAATGAAGTAGAGAGTACGTTTATTTTTACACGATGTTCTAATTCCTTTTGTGATCCAAGTATTACTTTTTCGTGAAATGTTTAATTTTCTCTTTTTAATAGGAAAGCATGCGTTAAAAAGAAATGAAAGCTTTGAGAAAAATAAATTATATTTTTCATTTGTGTCAATAGCGTTATAAACTGCCTCCCATGATTCTTTCAGCAAGTAGTCCGTAAATAACTTTATGTTAACTGTAGTAAATGCTTTGCACATGCGTGTTTTATTTATTGTGTCAGTATTCATGTTATTAGTAATTGTAAGAATTTGTGCATCGTGGTCACTGTAACCTAGATTATTCGTTATTATTTCATATCTAGTTGTGGTTTGGTTAATTATAATTTGATCTATTGCTGTTTGTGATTTAAGAGTATTCCGTGTAGGTACGTTCACTGTAATATCTAAATTAAAAGAATGAATTAAATTGAGAAACTGCTCCTTTTCGTGGGATTCGCTCAGAAAATCAATATTGAAATCTCCACATACAACAATGGATTTAAAAGAGAGATTACTAATTTTGTTCAGAGTTATCTCTAGATTTTCTACGAAATTGAAATAATCTAAAGTTTGCTTTGTTGGAGGTCTGTAGATTCAAAGTAAAATAATTTTGAGCGTAGTAAGATGTACAACTGTTATTTCAAAAACTTTTTCAACTGCATATAAATTGAATTCTGACAAGAAGGTAGAATCAATATTATTTCTTACATAAATACACGAACCTCCGTAAGCAGGGCCTTTATTAGATTCCCTTGCTCTACAATAAGATCTTGCAAGGTAAAAACTAGGAATTTGGAGTGTGTTTAGATCATTATGAGATAACCAATGTTCTGTAAAGCAAAGAACATCTATTTGACTGAGATCACACTCTAATGCTGCCTCGATAAATTCAATTTTATTTGAAAGAGATTGCACATTATGATGCATTATTTGAATCTTTTGAATGTACCTACACGGATGCTTTTCTGCTGCATCTGACTGTAATTGCTATTTATTTATCTCATTTTTACCTCGAGTGCGTGATCGAAGGAAGTATCGTGTCCCAGCAGTGTTAGGAGGTGAGGAAGGAGGGGTTACAGATGTAGGGGAATGAATAATGGGAGAGGTAGTACAAGGATTAGGTTCAGGGGATAAGGTAATTGGGTCCAAAGGGGTTCCGGAGGATGGAAGAGAACTAGGAGATGTAGGTGGGGATGAATCTTGGATAGGGTACTGCTGAGGTGTAAGGATGTGTTTGGCAAGTTCGCTACCGAGTGCATGTTTTCCGACAAGGTTCAAGTGAAGACCATGCCGGGTGAAGTGTTTTTCTGAGAGAAAGTTAAGCTCAAATAATTTAACACGTGTGCCTCTCTGATGCAGTTTTAATTTGTTGTTTGTGTGTCTAATTTCTTTGCACAGTGTTGGTTTGTTGTACCAGAAGGGCAGAGTCGAGATTACAATGTTCGTGTTTTGGGCGGCACGTTGTAGTTTGTCAACATGTTGCTCAGGTGTAAAGTGACCACCCAAATTGATGTCATTCTGCCCTCCTATGATGATGACTGTATCCCGTTTGGTGAGGGTTTTTGTGTGGGTGTCCAATTCACTGATCACGTCGGCAAACCTCCCGTTAGGTTTAAACACACACATGACAGAGAAATTGGATGGGAGTTTCCCACTGAGCAGGGAGGAGATTTGTCGCCCATGGCTATCTGCTAAAATTAGTACCTTTTTCGTGGGCGCAGTAGGAATGTCCTTGTTCACTTGTGGGCCAGGTTGCGCAACTCTACGTGTCTTTGTTTCTTTGCGCTTGCTAGCCTGTTTGCGTCGGTTTGTGGGTGGACGTGTCGATGATGGGAGGGGGTAGTGAGGATTGGGAAGGCATGGAAAATCATTGTCATAATCTAACACAGTAAATCTGTTTTGAGTCATGATTGGTTGTGATGATGGTGTTTTTGCTTTCGCGGATGGACGGTTGAAAGTTTCTGCGGTGTTGCCTATTGTTGTCCAACCGTCTGAGTTTTGAACGACCTCTTCGAGTCTTCGGATATGTTCATCTAAATTTTTGTTTACGTGTGTGAAGGCTTTCAGAAGGTCGGCTTTGAGAGTGTACAGAGTAGAAAGTGTATAGCGAATAGTAGCCATGTCACGAATGCGTATCAAATGCGTGGCAAATATGAGAATAAATAATTAGATGAGAAAGCAGATTATGTGTCAAAAATGTTTCCTAAATTATCTTTTTAATTTACGTGTATTAAATTATTTAATTTAAGTTACGTATTTATTTAAAAAATAAAAGAAATGGGATTCTAATTAGTATTTAAATGTTATTGGTTAATTGCGAGTAGAGTTGAGTGTGTTTCCGTTAATAGATCTAAGCTGCAAACTAATAAATACAATTAGATTACTATAATTTACCTCTTTAAAGGCCACAAAAATTCACCACTTTGATATTCTTTTGAAATCACAAGGTTCAAAATTTTCCGTTACTAATATATGCGAAACTTTGAATTTTGATGTTTTTCACAATTATCACAACACTTTCACTAGTTGTTTAACCCTTTACGCAAAACTAAATTTATTTGTACAGCAAATATGTATTAAAAGTCTTTGAACTCGTTAAAATGCACGTTTGTCCGTTACGCTGTCTTTTAAACAAATAACTATTTACTTCTTTTCCACTGCTTCGGACAATATAAATCTCTTTCAGCGTTCCTGTAACAAGTAAACAAGTAAAGAAAACAATTTAAAAACAAAAGGTACCTGAAAGATGTAAGAAAGTAGTCAAAATTAGTAAAATATTGGAGCACAGTCCGAGCACGTCAGTCACGCAAGGAAGCAATCCAACACATCATGCAGCGTCCAACACATCACA
>BLKR01017560.1:0-10714 GCA_011170035.1 Teleogryllus occipitalis
CTCTCTGAATATGAATCAGTGAAATTGTCGCTGATTCAATCAGTGAGAGCAAAGTCACTGATATCTTCAGTCGAAATGTGTAGTTTTGCTGACAATCAGTGAATACGTGAACCTTTTCAAAATGACCGCCAGCATTTCATTGGTTGTCAGTTGGCCGCGTCACCATACCGACTGGTCCAATCATTCACGTGCTGTGTTGTGAATGTACGCAAAATCGCACGGCGGAATAGAGGTTTCCTGCGAGAAAACTGACCTGTGTCTGAAGATTGTTTTAATTGCATTAGGTAAGTAGTTTTCGCTTTTCTGTGACTCGTCTTGTTGATAACTGTGAGACGTATTATTTTATGGTGAGCATTTGTCCATACTAAGAAATAGGTTATGAACACGTTGTTAATATCACATATTTGTTTTTGTTATTAACTTGGAAACTTCTTATGTAACTTAAGAGTTTTAATGTAACTGTTTGGTGATACAGTGTGAAATATCTGACGTGCAATGGATAATTTCGTTTATGAAATTTGTAAAAAGTCCAAAATGCTCTCGATTACACCACAGCAGAGCCGGGCATGCCAGCAAACTAATAACTCATTCTTTGGTTTTTCCAATTTAGTTTGACACCAGTCCAGGAGTGGAGCTTTGAAGAAGTGTAAGAGTATGTGCTGGAGCTAACTGGGGACTCTAACAATGTGAATATTTTGAAAGGTATTTTAATTTGCCAAAGATTGCTGTAATACTGATTTATTTTGATCAGTGTTCCTTGCTTTCCTTAGTCACTAAACACATTATATTTTACTCATTTACATGGCAAGGCTAGTTTGGCAGAGGAGTGGGAGTGCAGAAGGTACATCAAAGCCATTCCTGAGGTTCCCAATCCAGACCTTATAATAATTCTGCCAGTTAGTATGATCTTGTATGTAATCTGAAAATAAAGTAACCATTTTTTCCTCGCATAACTTCTTGACCTATCTTTTTTTCTGTTTTAGGAGGGCTCTAATTTGCATCTGGAGGAATTGGAAAGGAGAAAAACCTTCAAGAAAAATGTCCAGCAATATTTGATATGGGTGAAAGGATAGAAAAACTATTCGTGTTTTGTTCAGGGTGATGGTTGGTTTTAACATCTGCCCTTTTTTTTAATAATAATAAAATATTCCTTCACCCATTGCAGCATTTGACTTACTGTTTAAATTAATATTTACAACAAATTTGGCATACTCAACATCATTAGCAATTTTTTTTCATTTTTAGCAGTATATAATGATTATATCCTTCAAATATTTAATTTGAAATAAAAACTCAGTTGGGTTTCTGTAATAAACCCCCCCTTCTGGGAAATGAACAATGCTTTTGCAATTGTTCAATTATCATAACCTTCTACCATTGGAGTTAGTTTTGTTATATCATAGAAATTTGATTCTTTGGTTCTGTGTCCGGTATTGACTTCATAGATTGACTTTAAGATTTTCCCAATATCGAGGATGGCCCAATTCTCAATTCATCTAATTTCTTCCTATTCAGGTGATTTTCATGTTCTATGTACACAAGATCTCCCTTTTTAATTCAATTTGTCTCCTGTGTAGGTTGAATATTTTTTTGTTGTCATTATGAAGTTTTATTGTATTCTTGAGTGCTATTTTCCTCTCTCTTTCTAAATCTTCGGCTGTGCATTTTATTTTTAATTCATGCGGTAGGATATTTATGGTTTTACCCTCTAGCAAGTATTTTGTTGAGAATTTTGTCACTGTATGCTCTGTCTCGTATTTCTCCACAGCTTTTTCACAATAGTTGTCCATAGCAATAGCAGCCTCTTTGTTAGTTTCATTCATAATACATCTTATTTTATTCACTAAAGTCTGGTTTAATCTTTCATTGAGACCATTGGAGAAAGGCGCATCTATGGCAGTAAAAATCAATTTTATTTTTTTCTTTACTTTGAATTGTTTTAATTCTTTTGAATTTATTCCTGGATATTGATCCGTTAGTACCATCTGGACATAATGGTATTTTGTTACTTCCTCAGTTAGTTTTATGAAGTCATCAGCGTTTTGATTTTTTGATGTTAAAATATAAGCATATCTTGTGAAATGGTCGACCAGTAGGTGTAGGTATTTTTTGTTGACCGGGATCCTCCATAACCTCCGATGGTATCTATAGAAACTATCTTGAATGGGTACATTGCTCAACCTAGGTGTGACATTAATCCATATTATGATTTTCTTCATGATTTATTCTTTAAGTAGATGTCACAAGTTTCACAAATCTTCTCTATGTTTATGTTTATATTTTTCGCTGTAAAGAATGGTGTTACTTTATTTATCATCTGCGCTCTTCCCAGGTGACAATAAGTATTGTGTACATATTTTAGTAATATTTTACTAAATTCTTCTGATAATGAGAGTTTTTCTCTTCTTTGAAATTTTTATAATAAATTTCATTTTAGAATATTAGTTTTTTCTTATTGTTTTGTAGTTTTGTGCATCTTCTTTGATCCTTTTTTATGTCTTCTAATTTCACTAGGTTTACTATTTTTAATATGTCATCTGAATTTTCATCAGGCTCTAGAACTGGATGCCTGTTTAAACAGTCTGCCTCTTGGTTTAATTTTCTAGGATTATATTTAACTTTAAAATTGTATTGGGACAGATAGTATGTCAAATCACCCAGTTCTTAATCTGTTATTGCTTTTATATTTAAATTTTTTAAAGGTTTATGATTGGAGTGTACCAAAAATTCTCTTCCAAGTAGCCAATGTTGCCAATATATCACAACCTTTTTTATTGCCAAGCACTCAAGGTAAATTGCTTTTTTTTTCCTTTTGAGCTTCACTCAATTTTTTCGAAAAATATGCCACTGGCTTATTATCCCCATTTTTGTCCTTGGTTTAGTACAGCTCCGATTTCTTTTATGCGTGCGTTCTTTTTCCAATTGTTCCATTCTGATTCTACTGTATTTTTCAAAATCATACTTGAGTACCAATCTGCGCTTGCATTGTCAAGGGAAAATTTTAGAATTTCTCTTCCACAAAACAGCGTTCACACTCTTTTTCAAACTCGTTTATCCATTGGCATGCGTTTGAGTTTCTTCCATTAAATATCTATCTATATATTTAAAAAAATAAAGCATTCTGCCATGGCTTCGTTTGGAGCTTCTACTGAATTGATTGTAATATTTTTTCCTTTAAATGAAAGAATGTGATCCCTAGATGTGTTATCAGGGATTGTGTTGATTCACCAACATTTACGGTGTAAATTAATTAATTAAATCATTCTTTAATACTACGCTTATCAGTAGTCAATTGTTTTCTTCAAAAATGCTGTTTCAAAATCGATTATATGAAACGCTAGATGTGAGTCCAAGCTGCTTGATGTTTTGTTTTCATTGTTGAGATTTGTTTACAATTCGTCACGGTTTTGTTTCAGTGTAATAATTGCATTGTGGCTTTGACAGTTTGCATGTATTTGCTTTTGTGATGTATTTTTTAGAGAACATTCGGACAGTGGGTTTTGCTCAGTTGTACTGAAGTAGTGAAGTTGTTCACAGTTGAATGTCGAATTCCGAATAGTTGTCCACGCGCCCCCAAAGAAGCAAACGTACACTGGACGCAGAGAATGAGAAAGTCAGCGCAGAAAATGTCAGTTTTGTTCTGCTTTGTACTTCCCATGCGAGAGAAATTCTGCAAACGTGTTTACTCTGTGTTGCTTAAATTGGAAAGTAAGTTTACCTTCAAGCAATATGCCAGAAGTAATCAAATGACACATCAAAAAACTTTAGAAATAATATTGATGGACAACATAACCTCCAAATCAACATTGTAAATAAATAAACATTTTTATGTAAAATCTATTGATAATAATTAATTTAATTACAGCAATTCAATATCCGTCAGTATAATAGTGCTCTTTCTTTTGTGTCATATCGTGTATTATTGGAATATGTGGGCCATTTTGCATTGCCACCTGGTCATGGACCATACGTGTTCAAAATTTTGGGAACTACACATCACAGAATTTCTTCGTTATAACCCGAAGATCCAAACAATGCAACATATTGTGAACATTAGTCTGGGCACAGTATTTTACATTTATCTAAGATCTCACCGTCAAATTTTGACGGGTTCTCACTAGTATTGATAATAAAATCATTGACAATTTTTCTCAAATTTTTTACTTCAGATATTTGTTGCTTATCTTCTAAAACTTTCTTTAAAAGTTTCTCAATTGTTTCATCTGAGGTACTCGGGTAGATTTTTCAACTTTTTCCTCTGTAATCTCTTCTATGTAGTAGTTGTAAAATTGCAAATTTTCCTCTTCATCCAAATATACTTTTGATAGATTTTCTGATAAAGAAATCCAGACTTTGATGTCTCTTTTTTTAAAGTATTTCTTACCTTACCAAATATTTGTGTTGTAATTAGCTCCTTGTGAAGATTTGTGTTTTGGAGTTCATCTGGTAAGCCATTTAAAGTTTTTACCTCAAGTGAATTAATAGCTTAGAACTTGCGCTTCTTGACACATGCCATCATTCATCAATTGTATTCCTGTCTTTGAAATCAGTGGCCAGGTGCCTCCATTGCGGTGTCAGGTATCAGTCATTTGTTCAGTAGCATGGCAGATTCAAATTTTTAGGAAACGACACACAATAGTCTTTGTTTTCTTTATACACATATATGTGTATATATACATGTGTATACATATATATGTACATAGAAACAAAGGCATGCAGTGCTGTTAACATTTCCAATTTTAAGCTTGGCAATGCTGCTGATTTTAATTATGAAAATTATAATTAGCAGAGGAAGCTGATTAAGTTGCCCTAAAACTTGCCAAATACTTGTAATAATATCAAATGTTTATTTGTATTTTTACTTTAAAAATTTTGACATTTAATGTTCTCTATTTATTTTTATTGTAAAATTCACATAAAAATCCATTGAAATGTATTTATACACATTTAAATTATAAGAGGATTATAATTCTTTCACTACTTTCTTCCCAACTTTCTTTTCATAATTTGTTGTATTGTCACCAAAATTGTCAATAATATGTACATAAAATAAAGAGTGTTAACTGCAGGCCAATTTTTCTCCGTAGTGAGTTTTGAAAAGTTCCTGAACATGGTTTTCTTCTGTTGTATGTTTTTCATTGGTTTAAATAAAGACTTGTATTCACCTATCTCACTTAAAAAGGCAGTATCTCCGCAACGCGCCAGCTGTGTGGTTGCTCAACCAAAAAGCTCTATCTTCCCCGTGTTAAATCGAAGGACTAAGGAGTAAAAACAATAACTTCATTAATAGAACCAAGAGCGTGGTGCAATTCCTGACAAGGCACCAGACACCGGAGAGAGCGCCATTTGGACGCCCTTTCGTTTCAAAATGATTTCATATACATCGCTATTGCTGCAATATCTTCAATAATGAATGTTTTAAAAGGAAAATGTATATTCCTAAGATATAATGAGATCTTTTTCATTTTCTGGGGGTTGTGCAACCTAAGCGCGAGCCGCCACTGCTGGGATAGCAATGCGATATTTCACTGATTCAAGCAGTGTAGTTTCACTGATTCAAGCAGTGAAGTTTCACTGATTCAAAAAGTGGTCCCGATTTTCACTGATTCATTCAGTTCAGTTCACTGATTGTCAGTGGTCGGATTTTAACTACCACAATCAGTGAATAGTCACTGTCAATCAGTGGCTTTTCACTGATTCAAATTGAGAGAGTACCATTCGCGCAGCGTCCGGAGACCGAGCGGGAGCGCAGAGCGCGCCTCGGCGGGCGGAGGGAGCGACCTGGAGGCGGCAAGCGGCAAGCCCACCTACAAGTCGGTGCCGGATCTCATCATTGAGCGGGAAGGAATAGAGCATGCACGACAATAGAAGCTTATACGCCCGAAATATCAAGTGTAACAATCGCTATTCGCCATTCTCGTGGATCGCCAAAGGATATTCATCCAATTCTAGGAACTAATATGTTCCATCCTACAACAAACATATTAGTTCCTAGAAAAGCAAAAGAATAATAACTACAACGTAGCACACAGTTTCTCATTAGCATTTGTTATCCACACGTAAAATTAGGAGTATAATAAATACATACTCTATCCTCCACGGGCTCCAATACAGCAAAATCGCAAAACGTTAAGTTTTGAAATTAGCTGCTTTAAAGTTTTGCTGTGAAGTGGAGAGCCCTCACGTTTAATAATTGATGAAATACGTAATCATTTCAAGGCTTTTTAGAAGTTGTGTTAGTAACAATTATCCTCAATTGTTTCAAAACCCTCTCATAACTCAAAAATTGCATTTTAGTATATATGATAACAATGCAGCCCCTAAATAATGTTAAAAGCATTATACTAAAGATTTCAAATTTCTTCATTACTTTATTTAAGTGTTTCAGCCAGTTTCATTCACATTTCCCTAGCCTTGCTTCTGAATATTAATGATTACTTTATATACTCTTAATTCCCAAATAACTAGAAGTTATCGGTGTCTTGTTCCTGACATATACCAAGACTTCAAAAGCTTCTTAACATATAAAGTAATATCAAATACTTGTGTTTGTCGTCAATAATATACGGCTGAATGTTTTACATGGTAATACGTTATGTTCAAATTAGTGTCATGACAACAAGGAATGAAAGGTTATCCAGCTGTAAATTCTATATCTTCCACGCTGATAATGCAAAATTACTCGGAGTTCGAAATTATCACATTACATATAACATAATAATATTGAGAGACCATTTCAATTCATAACTGCGCTTTTTTTTATTGTGGTGATATTTATGTTAAGATATTTTTTCAATTACACAAGTCATAGAATTCGATATTTCAAGCAAAACATGTCAAGCAAAAACAATTAATCGCGAAGTTCTTGTTTGAACTTAAAATAAAGATAACTGTTCAAATCTAAACCGTCACTGACGTCAAATTATTGCCGGGGCTGATTGGGGAGTTTCGCGTTACGAAACACATTATTGACGCGAGCAAGCACGTGAGGGAGGGAGGAAGGTGAAGGGCCGCGTGCCAGCCAGACGCATGCGCACACATGGCCTCTCCACCTGCCCCTCCTCCGCACTCAGCCTCTTCATTCCCCTCCCTTTGCCACCCGCCCCATCATCTCCCTCCCACACCCTCTCCTTCATTTCCCTCTCATGACGTGGTTACTCCTCCTGAGACCCGGTGTCGACATACACGTCGGTTTCGCCTTGGTAGATCGTCCCCAGCGGGGCACCGCCCCCCATGGAACAAGCTCGAAGCTCCCGACTGCTGTCCCGACATGGGTGGTAGTGCAGTACATATAATTCTAAGTGTAGTGTGTATGTCAGGGGAGGGGAAGGGACAAGGACGTGGAAGAAAAAGTGACAGATCCGTGACATCTTTCGCACCCTTGCCACAAAAGTGATACAACTACAAAATCTTCATTTTTGAGTTGTTACTAAGACACAGTTGCAGAAACGATACTTGACCAGTCATCAAAAGTCCCAGTCGTCAAAACATCACAACTGTAGAGGGCGGTTGTATCACTTTACTAGCATTGATAGTTGAGTAGTGAATTCCACAGTCAACGAGTCGTTGGAAAGATGTGCAAAACAGTTATTTTGAATTGTGTCGGTCTTTTGGATTGAAATCACAAAAAGTCATCGTGATATTTCTCTTTGTGTCACTTTAGTTTATCAATGTAAGCATAAAGCCTCTATGATGGCCCACACGTGGTCATGAGTGGTTACTCATGCGAAAGTCAGGTAGTCACGCTATTTCAGGATCTAGCAGATGAAATTGTCGCGGGCGGGAGAGTAGACGCAATAGTTATAGATTTTGCCAAATCGTTCAATGTCGTTCCTCACAATCGGCTTGTTCAGAAAGTTATGAATTCAGGCAATGATCCCAGGGCGATGGCGTGGATTAGAGAGTTTCTGCGAGAAGGAAAACAAAGTCCGAATTGTACAAGCGTTATCTTCCGGAGCAAGCGTTACTTCAGGAAAACCGTAGGGAACTGTTTTTGGACCTCTTCTATTTCTAGCGTTCGTCAATGATCCGCCAGCGCACTTAATCTCAAGTTTTCTGGTATTTGCAGACGATTGCATAATATAACGTAGTATGAATCCGAATGTAGATGGAGGAATGCTGCAACGGGATCTTGATGTGTTATATTACTGGGCGGAAAATAATGGAATGTCAATAAATGGCTCTAAAAGCAAATCACTTTTGGCAGTGTTCATTATTACAGGGAAACAAATTGCCGTTTAAATAACATTATGTCGCGAGTTTCTTCGTGCAAGTACCTAGGGTCCATTTTGATAGTAAATTAAGCTGGAAAATCACGTAGATTTTGCTGTAGGGGAAACCTGGAAATCTGTTCACTTTGTATTACGCGTCTTAAAATAGAGTACGATAACGCGAAGGAGATTGCTTATTTTTCGCTTGTTGGTCCCACAACGGAATATGGAACAATTTTTTGGGGTCCGGAGATAATTATGCAGTGTAAAACTTTGTAAAGGATCCAGCGTAGGGCAGCTAAATTGACTTTTCGGGACAAGACAATGTCAGGGTGGGATTCACTCGAAACAGGCGATCAGTAGGAAGACTGCGCTTTGCGATCATTCAGCTTGGAAAGAAATTAATCGGCGGCTAAGTATTCCTACGTACATCAGCAGAGGGAATCACGGGCACAAAATAAATTTAAGACCGCAGAGAACGGATGTCGGGAAATTTTCTTTCACAAATCGAACAATAAGGGAATGGAATAGATTGCCTGCAAAAGCATTTGAACCCCTTCCTCGAAGCGTTCAACAGTTTAGGAAATTAATTTAGTGTATTAGTAAGTAAATGAAGGGAAATGAGTGAAGTGCAGTATAGTGCCAGTGCAGTGTGGTCCTAATTGTGCAAATATTCATTGCGGAGTTAGAGATTTCTTAGTGTTTGTAACTTAGTGTTTTATGAATCAGTCAGTTTTAATATTATTATTATTATTATTATTATTATTATTATTATTATTATTACCATTATTATTATATATCTTGTATCTTAGTTATATTACCTTATTTATGTAAAGAGCTGCCACCGGTTATATCTAATAGCAGCTTAAATAAATGTATCTTATCTTATAAAATGGTTAAATAATTTATATTAAATCTGTTTTTAAGTATTAGTTCAGAGAATTTCTAGTTACGTCAGTTTTAATGAAAAAATTTCATTAAGTTCAAAAAGTTTCATTTCTGTGCTTTGGCCATAAAAAGTTATTTTCTAACTGAATCATTGCTAGCTTTCCCAAGTTAACACGATGCTGTTGATTTTAGTGTGAATTGCATTACTTGGGATGATGTTTTGTTGATATTTTGAGTTACTTCACTTTAAAAGAACTATTTTCTAACTTCCTTAAGTGTCAATTTTGAAGAAGTAGATTAGGATATTTTGAGTTGCGTTACCTTTTAAGAATATACTCGTACACTTCCTTTTCTGTTCCCTTTTCGTGCAGAAAAATGTCATCAGGGCGTTCGCCTGTCATATTACGCGATAATACAGAGGATGGACGTTCTGCTAATCTGGAATGTATTGAAGGAAAAGAAGACCATGTAACAAATCCAAGTGATGAGGTAGTAAACGAAAGCCATAATAAGATACTTAACGAGCTAAATTGTTATAGGAATGTATCATCCATAATGAAATCCTGTAATGAAATAAGATCAATTGTTGTTACGACCAGTTCTGAAGGAGATAGAGGTGATAGACATTCATGCTGTTACATATAGGTCAGAGAGTCCTACCCGCCTGTCTCCGAGAAATATGAAAGGGAAACAACAATACCGTATTTCTCCAGTGTACAGTGACTATATTGATGAATTAGATGATAATTCAACAGAAGATCCAAATTTTACTATCACTTCCTGCGACAGATATGGGTCTAAAAGTACAGAAGATGAAAACAGCGTTGTAACAGAAATAGAAACTGAGAAGATAAAGAAGAAGAAGAAGAAGAAGAAAAGATGAAGAAAGGAAAGAAAAGGAAACAGAATCCCGAAAACTGGGCACTTAGAAAAGCTAAAATAATGAGAAATTCTAGAGGAGCATACGTGTCATTTTCCAAAAGAAAAAAGAATTTGCAGCAAGAACAGTGAGACCAGCATGTGGAGCGAATTGTAGACTGTTGATTGTGCCGGGGAAATATTAATGACGAAGTTCGACAAGAAAGTTTTGATAACTATTGGAATCTTGCGGATTTACAGAGGGAAAAGGGAATTTATAATTGCACACACTGAGCCTGGCAAACCCAAGTACCGCTACACAACCACACAAGAACTCAGAAGATTGAATTCAACGTTTCATTTGAAGTGAATAATATACTATTTGGGTGTGTAAGACATTTTTCAAAGCGACTCGTGATATAAACGACCGACCCATTCGGACGGCTCTGACGAAGATATCTGAAACCGGATTTGTTGAGCCTTACAAGAGAGGAAAACATGAACCTGGCTCACAGTAAATACTGAAATATAAGACAGTGTAAGGAGTTTTATTAATGATATACCCTGAGTTGAATCACACTATTTGAGGGCTCAGACCATTCATGAATTCATTGAGAGTGGTAATAGTTTAGCAGATCTCTATCGGAACTACAAAAAAGTAGTGAGAAGAATTGTTTACCATTTGATAATGCGTAATGTTCAATCCCATAATCAATAAAGAAAATAACATATCTTTTTAGGTTCCAAAAAATACCAGT